>JAURVB010013797.1:0-52254 GCA_033002965.1 Piper betle | reverse complement strand
TACATATATATATATATATGTATATATAGTTATTTTTTTCCGGGTCTTTACAAGATTAGTCATGGTCTCCCAGTTCATTCTGAGATTAGGTGATCTCCCAATTCATTTTGAGATTAGTTATGGTCTCCCTGTTCATTCTGAGATTAGAAATTGTCTCCCAGCTCATTCTAAGATTAGGTGGTCTCCCAATTCATTTTGAGATTAGTCATGGTCTCGCAGCTCAATCTGAGATTAGAATTTGTCTCCTAGCTCATTATGAGATGAGATGGTCTCTGATTCATTTTGAGATTAGTCATGATCTCCTAGTTCATTCTTAGATTAGAAATTGTCTCCCAGCTCATTCTGAGATTAGGTGGCCTTCCAATTCATTTTGAGATTAGTTATGGTCTCGCAGTTCATTCTGAGATTAGAAATTGTCTCCCAGCTCATTTTGAGATTAGGTGGTCTCCCAATTCATTTTGAGATTAGTTATGGTCTCCCAGTTCTTTCTTAGATTAGAAATTGTCTCCCAGCTCATTCTGAGATTAGGTGGTCTCCTAATTCATTTTGAAAGTAGTCATGGTCTCTCAGTTCATTCTGAAATTAGAAATTGTCTCCTAACTCATTCTGAGATTAGTACCGACAAGGCTACTAGTTTGGAAAAATACAACATTTCATATAGTTATTCCCGTTTGGGGAAATACAACATTTTATATAATTATACCAGTTTGGGAAAATACAATATTTTAAATAATTATACAGACTATACAACATCTCAAATGATTTTACAGACCTAGATATTTCGAACTCGCAGCTGCGACCAATGATCCTAATCTGAACGAGAATATAAAATTATACATAAGTATAATTTTATTCGAGTAAAAACGCATGCAACTAAATGTCTACTGTATATATCATTATTAAAATTTTGACAACATATCATGTAACAATTCAAATATATAAAATATTAAATTCTCAACAAATCTAGGGAGACAATTAATTATTCATGTGATATAATCATTTAAGTCATACTTTACATTTTAAATTAATTATCTAAATAATAATTAATAGATAACATTTGATAAAATAATTATTACTAATAAACAAGTAATTAACT
Source organism: Piper betle (assembly GCA_033002965.1). Classification (NCBI taxonomy): domain Eukaryota; kingdom Viridiplantae; phylum Streptophyta; class Magnoliopsida; order Piperales; family Piperaceae; genus Piper; species Piper betle. Next base: position 51,158 of record JAURVB010013797.1, on the reverse strand, counting down.
GTCCTTTGCGGTGATAATTAGTTAATCCTTATCTTGATGATTTGCTTTAAGGTTATAATTTTTAATCACTACTATTATTTATAGTAATTTAATTAATTAAGTTGTTCGATTAAATTAATTAAAGTAATTTTCATTATTCTAATTCAAAGATATTACTAGTACAATTATTTTAAATTATTCAACTAAATAAAGTTTTGAACTTCATTTATTTTTATTATGTTATTTAGGTTTGACGCTTGTGATTTTTAACTGATTATATTTTAATAACCTGTTATTAAAATAATCATTTTATTTACCTAATATTAAATTTAATATGGTAAAAGTAAAATCCTTATTTCAATAATCCCTTGTAAACAACCAATTTAAAGTTAATCACTTATATTATACTGATCAATTATCGACCGTTTATCATTACCGTATTTTTTTATTACTTATGTCTATGTCGATTTCGTCAAATAATTAACTAGTTTAGCAACTTTAACCATAACCCATTAAAATGATTATTTTTTAAAGATTTATTACGAGTTAGTATTATTATTTTTTAACTCGAGTCGGTATCGAGTCAACCTATATTTACAAAACTGCCATCCTTCTTCTTCTTCTTCTTCTTCTTCTTCTTCCCGTCGCCATTCTTCTCTTCTCGAAAAACAGGTTCGTCCTTCTCCTCCAACATTTATCTTGGCACCCAATTGAACCACCATCTAAACATCTCAACAAAGCATCAACAACAAGGTAAAATCAGCAAGCGAGGAAGCCTCAAGTGCATGTTGTACAGTAGTTAACCAAGACGACCATGTGCTGCACCATGGCACCCAACTCCTGCCTATTCTTCTTCTCCGAGCCTCAAGACCCATCCTTTGTTGCACCTTGCTCCAATTCAGATGTTCCACGACCTTAGGCCGGCCTCAAAATAGTAAGGATCAGCCACATTTGGATGTTACATGGAGTATGGTCAATCTCCCCACTTCTGCACTTTGCCACCATGAATTCAGGCAAGAAGGTCGTCCGTTGTGGACTGTTCTGGCAGCCTGAATTGCTGTGAAGGAACCCATGATGCTGTCGATGAAGCACAACTTGTAAAACCCACGATTCGAGTTAGGGTTTTCTATTCAGAACCGGTCGGGTCGACCATTATTTTTCGAGTCGAGTCAGTTTCAGAACACGTGTACTGAGCCGACGCCGGTCTCATGTATGAGCCATGAGGGTCATGTGTACCCAAGTATATGATGATAACGTCATGAACACAACAGAAAAGAATGAGTTATCAGAATATATGAGAGTATGCAGTTCATTTTTTTTATTATGATATATAATGGATTGTAGAATTAGTTTTAGGCCGTTTACCACGTTAGGACGCATTACGGGCATTTTGGGTGGGTTGATAGTTCTAGAGCATATCATTATGATTTTTTGGTGTTGTTTGATTTTATGGGATTTTTCCCATATTTTTTGGAATTTTTTTACGACTTAAATTTTATTTTTGACTCGAGTCGGAGACGAGTCAAGTAATATTTATAACTTTGCCACCACACACCCCTGCGCCCTTCTTTTCTTCCCCAAACCCTCGCCTGATGCCGCCCTTCTGCGCGTTGCCACCGCCGCTGTTGGCGCCGCCCGGATGCCGATCGACGCCGCCCAGCTTGGCGACGACGTTGCTATGTTGCCCCGACCAGGTCAGGCCACCATCGGCCTGCCACGACGTGAGGAAGCCACGTCGCGACGCCGCGCCCGAGTTGCGCTTCCGTCGGTGATTCCGCCGCCGGCGACCAGCGCCACCGCGATCGGTCGGTCGCCTCAGCACCCTCAACCTTCCAGCGACCTTCCCCGACCGGAACAGAGGCCATCGCCGCCGTGGCCAGCCGGATCTAGCCACCAACACCGCCGACTCTATTTTATGCATTTTCCTGCAAGCTGCCACCTCCATTGGCCGCGTCGACCTCGTAGATGACTCGGGCTCTCCGAGCCAGTTCCGAGGGTACCCAACACGACCACTTTCTGGCCAATAGACACCACCAGTGATTGTCGCCGGAAAACCACCGGAACCCGCCAGAAAACCGCCAGCAGCTGCCAGAAAACTGCCGGAAATCCGGAATTTACTAGAATTCACTGGATCTTCCACGGGGCTCACCCAGTCGAGCCCGATCGAGCTTCGGACGCCGATGAGTGCCGAATTTGAGTTCCGAGACACTCAACAGAACCCTAACCGTCGCCGATTGTCGACAACGTGAGGTATAATTACCTCCGATTGATTTATTGAAAATTGATGATAATTGTTAGCATAACATGCTAGGGTTGATTAATTATTATGATGAATGTTAAGATTATGAATGAAGTAAACATGTGCATGATGTGATTAACAGGGAATGAAGGTTAAATGAGCTAATGAAGTAAAGTAAATTTGAGTATGATAATCGAGTACAACGTAACTTAGGAAATATAATAAAATAGGTGTTAATAGGATAAGTTAGAATTATTTTTACATTTATAATTGTTGATTGTTATGGTTGATGTTTGTATTGTGGTGTGATGGCCATGTCGGATTTGATGCATTATTTAGTTAGTAGGCGTTAGTATTTAGTTTTGATGTGTAGGTACGGTGTAGGAGCTCGCCGCCTAGGCGCGATGACACACTTGGAGCTTCTACCAGGTCCGTTTAGGACTCAACTCTGTTTTACGTCTTTCTATTGTATGTTTATCTTATTATTTGTAGGACGGGTTAAGTGGCGTTTTATTGGATCCCACTTAACTCGGGCCATCTAACCGAATAGATTTTCAGATTAATAACCCCTCGAGGATGAGATCCTCGAGGATGATTTCGAAAACAAGATCCACCACAAGTTGCCTTCGGGCCTATTATATAAATCCCTACCCAGCCCTATATATATGTAGTTTTCGCGTTTTTAGTGAGACGAGAGATGGAGAAATCGACTGCACGTACCATGCAGAGGATGCCGTGACAATCAAAGCGGGCTCTGGATTAGTGCCAGCAGACTGTTCCATTCCCGAGGGATCCTGACAACTCCGCGTTTGAGTTCCTCACACCCAGAGAACGTGGAGGTTTACGGGTACTATTTAGTACAGTGCATGTCCGGACTTGTGGTTCAAAGGGTACTAAAGGTGACTGCCTGAGAGTACTCGGCCTTCGTGCTCGAAGGCAAGAAGAAATATGGAGGTAAGGAGAGGGCTTAGGATAAAGTTTCACGAGAAGTACTGAAAAAGAAGTGCCGAGAGTGGCACAGTACCAGCAACTAGATCAGTAAGTTCGGGATGCTACCGGGTCTGCAGCCCAGTGGCTCCTCAGTAGTGCCCTTCAGAGTGTTCGCGCGGAGTATATGTTGTTTTCTTTCATATGAGAGTTTGTTCTCTATAGCCAGTTTATTATAGTTATTTTATTTTCTGGACCAGTAACACTTGTTACTGACGTGTTTTTATACTATATGTAGGTAATAATCACGAGTTGGAGGAGCCAGCTTGGACGGAGGAGCAATGAGGTCTTCTGCACACACACATTGGGTGATTGAATGTTTAATATTTTGTTTGTGATGTTATTTTATAAACATGCTATGATTAAATATTTGAGGCATGACAATGACATGAAATGAAATGATCAGAGTAGCGCAACAAAAGTGTGATGGGTTAGGACCCAAAGTTCAGAGAATGATGAATATAGTAGATTAGAAGTATGTGTGAATGCTATTGTCGCTATGCGTATATATGTTTGAATATATGATTTTGACAGGGTGGCCCCTAATTGTATTTTAGGGGAAATTCTGTCCCTTTCATTTTAGAATTTTTACTAATTTTGATTGTAATTGTGTTGGTGTGAAAATTGGTTGCATGTTATCCATGTAGTATCCTGTTAGGGTTTTATGCATTCATGCATACATATAGCAAGTCGGATCTTCATCTTAAGATGCCGGGATTGGATCCGCACGAGTTAGGTTCGCCGACCTAACTGGGGCCTGTAACATGCCGGTTTGGTTCACAAGTGTGAACCGGATTTGGGGTGTTACACAACTGGTGTCTACCCCTCTGAACGTCCATTACAGCGCCTATTGCAGCAGAACGTCGCCACTTCCATCACCCTTGCAACTCTGCCCATTCACCGCTGCAATTCTGCCACCCACCGGAAAACCAGGGACGTGGCGAGCCCTTCCTTCGACTGAGGGATTGCCTTGCAATTGTTCTTACAGTCGTCCATCTTGCCAAAGTTTAAGGCTACTCGACCATGGACGGGATTCCAATTTCAGTTTAGTTTAGTTCTTTTCTTGTTGTTTTACAACTTCAATTCCCATGATTAACATGCTTACTATCAATTAAAAATATGAACGCAAGAGTCCTAATGTAAAAGAAATAAGAAAAGGGACGAGATACTCACACAGCAATGAGGAGGGTGCCTGGGACGAAGAGGAGACAAGATGGAGTGGACGGCTAGGGAAAAGGATTTCCCACAATCTTCACAACTATATATATATAGAACTCAACGAGTCCCTCAATTAAATTCTTACACCCTACCCTACCGCCCATTCATGAATAGGTATCACTTGGTTAAAGTTCGTTCTCCCTTTTCCTCCCACTCACAAAGTCGTCAGCACCCAAGACCGGGGTTTGGCCTTAGGTCGAACCATGACCGGTCGACTAATGATCATAATAATCGAGATGACCAATGATATTGATTCACCCGTACTTCACTTAACTGGGTAACCGGATAAATAAATGGGTAAATAATAAAATATAATATTTAACCAGGTAAAGAATATAACACATTCAGTCCTTTCTGGACCGCATCTACGTTAAAATTTTTTTCCTCACGGTCTTTACAGCTGTGACACCCCGATTTCGGTTCACCTAAGAACTAGATAGAAAATCGGGGTTGAGTCAAGTCATGTCTAAAGCAGCTAGAATACAAGTCTCGATCAATAAAATAGATCAAAGAAAGTCACTTGGCGTCAAGACAACGGAAGACATTGTTAAATATGTGTCAAAAACACATCAAACATAAGTAAAATTGTAAAAGAAAATAATTGTGTTTAGCTAAAGTGTGTGTAGCTTTTATCTGTCCTCCCACTATAGCCGACTCAGAATCACGAAACCTACATATGTAATAAGAAAAACGTTAGTAAGCGAGTGTTACAGCTCCAGAAATGACTAATAGTAAAACTAGGACAGGAGAGCTGACGCTCTTGTTAAATGAAAAAAATGTATACTCCTTGACAAAATCTCTCATTAGGGCCTTAATTAAGAGCCATCAACCTCATGCGACAGTTTCCTCTTTCTTACTCATCTAATGCATCGGCAACTTTGAAAACTATCCACTTGAGCGGGAATATCAATTTCTTTTCTTTCAACCCTCTACATTCACCGTATCATTCCTTGCCATGAGTACAAAGGTAGAGTAATCTCAGGCATGTGCTTTCAATACCCTTCAAAACCACATGTCTAGACATACATTGCATTGCAGTATCCATAAACCTCCACACTTCTCTAGGTTTGAGGAACTCAAAGGTTGGAGTTGTCAAAATCCCATGGGAATGTAATAGACCCTCACCAAATCCAGGTCCGCATTGACTAACATTTGCCCTATCTCAAGACGCGGTGTCGGTTTTCACCTGTCTCCACTTTTCTATGGAAAACTTGAAAAATCATATATAGTCCTGTACGAAAGCAACTTGCAATTGATCTTATTATTAAATTAGACTTGAAGGGTTGATGGTTATTAATCATGGAAATAAAATACGTCTAAATGGTTCGTGTTAAGTGGGGTCTTATAAAAAACCCACTTAACATGTCCTGCAATCTAGAAATCAAATTAGTAATAGAGCATAGTGATAAAAAGTGAGAAGAGTCCTAAAGGACCTATGGTCTTAGCACCAAGCATGACATCTCCACTACAATGAGATCGACTCCAAAACCTACATCGAAACCCATAGTTAAGTAAAATAATGACATATCTATATGATGCATGCTAACGTAGTGTGTGTTCATATCATCACTACATGCTAATAAGAAAGACAGTACTAAGTAAACCTAGAACTAGGCATAAAGCACCAAATTGAGACATTATAAAGGAAATAATTAATAAATAAACAAATAAATACACTCATGAATAAATGGATAAATAATAAATACATAAAAATAGTGAAAAATAATACTCTAATCAAGTAATAATAATAACATATACTATATAAATACATGGATAAACAGGAGTAAATATCATATCTACTCATTTTCGTAAGCATATAGAAATTAAATAATAAATACATAATTATTCGATAAATAAATAAATAAATGAACAATTAGTTTATATTAATTGATCATTATAATAATAATATCTTAGTCATCAAATATGGAATACGTAATTAAATACAAATAACAATAGCACACCCACATCAAACAAATGGGTAAATAATTAAATAAATAAATAAAGTTTATAACAGTGAATAAATTTAATATTAATAAGTAAATATATCAATAATAATAACAAACAATCACATAAGTATTCATCACATACAACAAACATAGAAATAAAAGAAATAAAAACTAATGAATAAATAAATAAACTCTCATAACATCGAAATATACTAAATGATATAAATATGGATCTAAACTAATATAGGGGCTCTCAAATTACCAAAAACAATTGAAAAACGATTAAAATCGGGCTGAAAATGGCAAACTTAGTCAACACAGGGAGTCGACCAAGTCGACTCCTCCGAAGTCAAGCAATAGTGCTGCTCTAGGTAGCTGGATGTGGACATTGGTCAGGCATATAGGTGGATGTGAATGGTGAACAAGACTCGGGTGGCTGATGCAAATGCGGGTAGACAAATGCGAACACGTGTAACCGGGTCCAATTGGGCGAGTCGGTGCCCGTCACCGGAAAATGTAAATGGCAGCACAGCTGGAGCCTCCGCCGGTCAAGATCAGCAGGCTTGACAATGAGGAAGAAGATGGTGGTGGCGATCAGTGGAGTCTGGCTGCTGGCTGGCCCGAAAACAGTCGAAAAAATGGGTGTAATCACCATGGGTGTGGTAGAGTCGCCAGCTGTGATAGCAGTCACAACGATGGTCATGGCTGGTCTCAAAATAAAGATATGGATAAAGGTAATCTATTTGGTGGTCGAATTGGTAGGAGGTGGCTTGTCGATGCCAAATAAAGGCCCAAAAATACAGTGACTGTGGCAAAAAGTTGACTGCAAAAACATCGTTGCCAAAGGCATCTGCGGTGGAGCCAGTGGTGGTGAGGGGTACTACTCGATTGTTGACTACGAGGTGGTCATGGTCGTTCTAGTCTGGTGGCCAGGGTGAGCCAACGTGGCAGTGGCACTAGGGTAGAAATTGTCAAAATTGTGGTCAAAATCTAGAAAAAGCTCAGTGAAGCTAAGGCCGATGTGGATGGCTTAGATCTTGCCATGTGACACGATCTGGATGCCCAACAACTAGTTGCCTAGTGGGGGGCCACTATGGGCACTTGTAATATACGTATGGACAAAGGTCGGACTATGACCATCCAAAGTCCAAAACTGACTCGAGTCCTAAAATTGACTCTATAAGCAGGAATAAAGGCAAGAAGGCTAAATGGGCCTCGAATCCTCAACTCAATTGGGGAAAAATCTACAAGTCAATCAAGCCAGGTCCACAAGAGCACAATCCTGTGGTCTAAATTCCCTATGATGCATGCAAATGAGATACCTTGAAAATCCCAAATTGATACTAAACGTTGTTACGACCTAAATTTTGGCCTACAACTCAAGCTCTGTTCTAGCCTATCTCAAGCTATCATCAGCATGTGAGGCATACTTAGCCACCATAACATGTTGATATTGAAAATTGGTCTGGCTCTGAGCTTGCTCGAGCCAACTCGAGAATGGCCTAAATCTGGCAAAACCATGAGCAATCAAAACCCTAACCCGAAGTTGGGTTTTACAACCTCTCCTTCATAAAAATTTTGTCCTCGAAATTTCTTACATCAACTGCTGATTGGAGGACTCAATCCGAAGATGTCATCTCACTAGACCAACTAGTAGCTCTCCCTGTAAAAGCTGGACATGTCCCAAGCCTTACCACTACATGAAGCTCGAACTCTGAACATGGATGGAGCTCACTAGCTCCTTACTAATCTAGCTAGATGGACTACACATAGATCAAATCATTTGGCAAAAAATGCCATACATGCTAAATCATTTGACTAGACTGACCATGCATGCTCAGATTGTCTCACTGGACTGATCATGCATGCTTGAATCATCTTGCTAGACTGACCATATATGCTCGAATCATCTCACTAAGCTAGCTCCCAGGTCACTATAACCTATGGGGACTGAAATGAAATGACCTCGGCGGAAAAACCTAAGTTCACCCCTAAGCGACTATTGGTGGTCAAGCATATACTCTAGGCGTGTAAGGTACTAGTCTGAGCTACATCACGAAAAATTATATAGGTGTGAGGTATACGACCTAACATCTACCCATGTCTCCCTGATCCTCATTAATGTGGTAGGTCAACTATGTGTACCCTCAAGGCACTCTGCTTCAAAGTCCTACAATTATACTAGGCTATCCTGCTGGTCTTGCTAGCATATAGTGGACTCTAGTACCAAAGAATGGTATATGCTAATGGGCTATATGGTTCATTATCACCAGTATTGTAAGCGAAACAGGACCACTCACCAGGTCCTAGCTAACTCTGGCCCAAGTCATGTATCTCTATAAAACCCGTGACTTGAGTCAGAGTTTTACGGGAGCGAACCAGTCGGTTTGAGTCGAGTCAGCCTCATGGACCGTGAGCTGAGTTGAGTCCAGCTGTGAGTTATGAGCGATGAGGGTCATGTATGCTCAAGTATATGATTATAACATAAAAAAGATGATGAAAAATGGGTTATCAAGTATATGGAGGTATACAGTATTGATTGTTATTTTATTTGATCGTAGAATACTTTTAGGGCTGAATGACGAATTAGGACGCGATACAAGGAGTTTGGGTGGGTTATTAGTTATAAAGCATATCATTTGGATGTTGTTGTGTTCGTATGATATTACGGCATTTTTCCCATATTTTTCTAGATTTTTTTTTGAATTTATTGCGAACTAGTTATTATTTTGACTCGAGTAGGAATCGAGTCAATACTTATTTACGAGCTTTCCATTAAGGGTATTTTTCTCTCTCCCGACACCTACCCTCCCAAAACCCTCACCACCTTGTGCTCGTCACCGCCGCCGCTGCTGATGATGCCGCGCTGCCGCCGATCAACGCCACCCTGCTCCACCGTGCCGTCACCTTGCCGCCACGATGCACCCCGACCACCGTCTTGCCGCCACGACGTCGGAATCACCCTACAAGCCACAACGCCCTCTCTCGTCGATTCACTGCCGTCCGGGCCGTGCTGCCACCGCTGTGACCCCAACGACCACCCCCTCGCCGTCGCCGACGTTTCCCCCATCATCCCGACCGCCGTCGAGGCCGGCCATAGCCCCGATTGGAGCACGCCACCGCCCTTGCCCGTTTTCGACACTGTCGCCACCCCGGCTACCCTGTTTGACACCACCATTGGACCAAGCTCGTTGAGCTAGTGCCGATAGACTCCCTGATTGCCCCGTCCCAAAATATCGCCAGAAAATTGCCAGAAAACTGCCGACACTCGCCAGAAAACCGCCAAAAAATTTGATTCGTGGGAAATTTGCTGGATCATACGCCGAACGCACCCGGTCCAATCTGATCGGACTTCGAACGCCGCTAGGTTCCGAATTCGAGTTTCGAGCCACGAAACTAAAACCCTAGCCATCGCCGATTTGTGACGACGCGAGGTATAATTTATTTTAACTTAATTATTTGAAAGTATTGATTATTAGAATTGCATGCTAGGATTGGTGAATTGTGTGTTATAATAAAATATATAAATGTAGATTTGATTACGGATAAAATATGAAATTTATTTGATTGAGTGGTGTTAAAAATGGAGGCTAAGAAACTAATTACGGTAACTAGGTAATGATCATAATCTAATGTAAACTAGCCTAAGTAGACTTGCTAGATTTGATATAGGTTGATGTGTGTTGATTGATGCGTGATTGTGTTGATTGTGTGTGCACGCTATAGGATGTGTGATTCATCATGTGGGCATTAGTTTTTAGCTTGATTGCATAGGTACGGTCTAGGAGCTTGTTGCCTCGGTGCGTGGACCCATTTGGAGCTTCTACCAGGTCCGTTTAGGACTCGTTCTCTGTTTTTACGCTACTCTATTGTGTATTTGATTTATCATGTGCAGGATGTGAGTTCCCTCAACTTAGTCCCACATCTAATACCTACTGGGTGAAGATCTTGTTTATAAGTGGGAATGGACTATAGATCTTTAACTTCTGGGGTACCCATTTTAAAGAGATGACTTAGCCCATTACGTTGCACTTTGGGCTGGGTCGTTAGAAATGGTATTAGAGCCGACCTGGTTCCGTGTTAGAAGGTGGGTTGGATTATGGGCGTTGGCTAGGCTGCCGGTCACGGGCCAGAAAGGTCGTGGGCTGGGGCTAGCAACGGGCCAAGTATAGGCATTTCGGGGACAAAATTTCCTAAGGTGGGTGGATTGCGAGATCCCTCAACATAGTCCCACATCTAGTACCTACTAGGTGAAGATCTTGTTTATAAGTGGGAATGGACTAGAGATCTTTAACTTCTGGGGTACTATTTTGAGATGACTTAGCCCACGTTGCACTTTGGGCTGGGTCGTTACAAATGATATCAGAGCCTACCCGGTTCCGTGTTAGATGGTGGGATGGACTAGGGACGTTGGCTAGGCTGCTGGCCACGGACCAAAAAAGGTCATGGGCTGGGGTTAGCAACGGGCTGGACTAGAAGCGTTGGCTAGGCTGCCGGTCACGGGCTAGAAAGGACGTGGCCTTGGGCTAGCAACGGGCCAAGTATAGGCATTTCGGGGACGAAATTTCCTAAGGTCGGTGGATTGTGAGATCCCTCAACTTAGTCCCACAGCTAATACCTACTGGGAGAAGATCCTGTTTATAAGTGGGAATGGACTAGAGATCTTTAACTTTCGGGGTCCCCATTTTAAAGAAATGTCTTGGCCCATTACGTTGCACTTTGGTCCGGGTCGTTACACAGGACCAGTTAAGTGGCGTTTTATCGGAGCCCACTTAACTCGGGCCATTTAGCCATTGCCTTCAGATAGAGCATGTGTAGGACGAGTTAAGTGGCATTTTCGCATTTTCGGTGCGAGATGGAATGAGGGTTACTAACGGCCACACCTTCAGATAGGGCGTGTGCTCGGAAGAGCGGGCTCTGGAGTTGGGGAGAACCCACTTTGTTCCCGAAGGATCCGGACAACTCCACCTTTGAGTTCCTCAAACCAGGAGAAGTGTGGAGGTTTACGGCTACTGCAATGCAGCGCATGTCTAGACTTGTGGTTCAAAGGGCACTAAAGGCGACTGCCTGAGAGTGCTTGGCCTTTGTGTTCAAGGCCAAGAGTAATATGGAAGATGCAGAGGGTGAAAAGGAATGAAATTTGATGCGAGAAGCGATAGAGAAATGGCCAACGTATGAGAATGAGATAGAAAGGGGGACACTATCTACTCGAGGGCGACGGCGCGATAGCGACAGCTCCCATATGTGCCCTGATGAGAGTTATTACGGAAGTATATGGTTTTCATTCAACAGGAGAGTTTGCTCTCCTATGCCAGATTGTATATTAGTTATTTTCCGGGCCGGTAACACTCATTACTGACGGTTTTTCTATATTTTCCGGGCCAGGTAACACCGATGAAAGCTGTCGGGACTGTAGAGGAGCAGCACGAAACCACGCACACATGTACCTGCCGCGTGTAATGTATAATGATGGTTGTTTAACGCTGTGTGAATGATTATTAGAATGTTTTTGTCTTGATGAATTGCCTGTAATGAAATGAACAAATAGATGTGAATGAGCAGGGAGCCTTGGAGTTCATATTCGGCTCAGGCGAAAACGAATGAGATAGTGATTGAATGCCATGGTAAATTGTTATGTTTTATCGTATTTTCATAAAATATTTATACACCCTTGTTGTGGACAGGTTGCCCGCTATTGTACTTCTAGGGGAAACTTTGTCCATTTTTCTGTAGTAGTATATATTTTCTTTTGGTTTCTCATTTATTGTTTTGTCTTGTCTTTGCTTGCATGTAACGACCCGCCATTTTTCACAATAATATTGTGGGCCTAGCTGGCTAGGTGTTACCAATATGAAACTACTAAATGCCGAGTATAATAATTAAAACAAGTATAAAATAAAGGTTCCCACAGTCTTAGACCGTTTCCCAGCAGCCACACTTATTTCTCAAACAAATAAAAATAGGAGTCCTCATATTACTTTGCTCCATGCTCTAGTTGTCAATCATCTAATCTCGAATCTGCACACCTGCGGAGGCAATTCCGCGTTAGTGATTACAACACTAAGTAGTATAATAAATAAAACGAATCAAGTACATTCCACCATTTCCATATATTTATTTTAATATGCGGTGGAGCAATTCCGCTATACTCCAAAACAATGCGGAGGAGGTGTCCGCTGTGATCCGCACACCCCGGCCGTAGCCTTTTTATGGGGAGGCTACCACTACCGTCTCCAGTGCCAGTGCCTCGCACACCCCGGCCGTAGCCTTTTTGTGGGGAAGCTATCACTGCACTCAGGTGATTGCTATGCCCCGTTTGTGGGGAAGCTCTCACTATCAATTCTAGTGCCAGTGCCTCACACACCCCGGCCGTAGCCTTTTTATGGGGAGGCTATCACTGCACTCTAGTGTTAGTGCCTTACACACCCCGGCCGGAGCCTTTTTATGGGGAGGCTATCACTACACTCACGTGATTGCTACACCCCGTTTGTGGGGAAGCTCTCACTGCCAACTCTAGTGCTAGTGCCTCACACACCCCGGCCGTAGCCTTTTTATGGGGCGGCTATCACTGCACTCAGTGTCAGTGCCTCACACACCCCGGCCGTAGCCTTTTTATGGGGCGGCAATCACTGCACTCTAGTGCGATGGAGGAATCGCTGTGCCTCACTCACCCCGGCCGTAGCCTTTTTATGGGGCGGCTATCACTACTCCAAAACAATATCGATGCATTACAAGATTCACACACATAACACGACCCAGTGTCGGACTGAGTCAATTCTTTGACCCCGGTTGCACTTCGTGCATGGTGGTCGAATCTGGGCTCAGGCCGACCTAGGCTACCAACAAGGAAAATACGATGTTCTATCTATTATACGTACCTGACTTGCGGGTTCGTCCGACTGTAATCCGCTAACCCTAATATGAATGGGGCATAAAATTATACATTAGTATAATTTTACTCGCGTCGAAAATGCATGCAACTAAATATTTAATATATTCCACATTAATTAATTTATTTAATTCGATAAGGTTCAACACTTCTTTATTTAATTAATTATGCTATCGCGTAATTTGTACGCGATTATCTTTTATTGATCCATTATTTTACTTTACGAATTTATTATAAGAATAATCGTTTTATTTATCAAATATAACTTTTATATGATAAAGGTGAAGTCTTTATTATATATTCCTCTTAACCCTTCAATTTAAGTTAATTGCTTTTAATCAGCCGATTAATTAATTACCGTTTATCCCGATCGAAATTTATTAATTTCATGTAATAATTTATAAATTTATTATTTTGACCACTTAACTCATATCTCTTTTAAATTATTTATTTTAATGATTTGAATACAAGTTGGTATTATTATTATGATTTTTAACTCAACCCATATCGAGTCAACCAGAAATTACCAAACTGCCATTTTCTTCTTCTTCTTCTTCTTCTTCCCGTCACCCTCCTTCTCTTCACCAAAACCAGCACCAACCAGACCTTGGCACCACTTAGATCACGCCCTTCTTCTTCTTCCCTATGCAACCTAGCTAAACAACCATCCAAACATCCTAATCCAGCATCAACAACAAATTAAAACCACCCAAGATGAAGCCTAACGTCCACGTTTTACAGCAGCTATCCTAGGCGACGTTCCTGCACCAAAAACCCAGCCTTGGCGTCCTCTTCTTCAACCCAAAACCAATTCACTTCCTTCCCTAACTGCTTCCCTTTCCTAGCAATCCAATTGGAAGCCTAAAGCTTGTGCCTTTCAACAACTAACCACGTCCAACTAAGTTCTGCACCAACGAACCAGCAGCCATGGCGACCTTCCTGCTGCTATGGCGACTCAAACGTGGCCAGCAGCACCGCCCAAAGCGTCCCCTTCTTCCCGCACAACAACCCAACGCCCAAAAGAAGTGAAACACTACCTTGCTGCGTGGTATATGCAACTGGTTGTGACACAATCGCCATGGTGCCGCTGCTGCAATTCAGCAGAACGTGCTACCATCCTTGGCTATAAATTCTATGAAATCTACCCTTTTTCTTGTTGATTTCAAGTCATAGTTTCCATGATTATCTTGTATTATAATGTTTGATCATATGTATGCATGCAAACTTTGAAGAAGAGAGGAAGAAACTTACTAAAACAATGGGGAAGCCGGCGTTTGTCCAAGGAGCTTATGTGCATGACGCCCCCTCCCTCCTCCTTATAAAATGAAAGAAGGCTTAGGGTTTATGAAAACACACTTCGTTGCCGGGTAAATGGGTAAGTGATACGGTTCACTTTACCATTTCACTTAACCTCTTAAACGGGTACATGGTATGGTTCAGTTAAATGGTTAGATGGTATGGTTTACTTAACCGGGTAAAAATACTTAACCGGTTAACTAATACTTTCCACTTGACCGGGTAATTGATAATTAACCGGGTAGCGGGTAAATAATTTAAATAAATTCATGGATACCAATGTTCGATCCCACCGCGTCGAATATATATATATATATATATTTATTTATTTATTTATTTTTTCCAGGTCTTTACAATCTCCCCAACTTAGAAATATTTCGTCCCTGAAATATGATAGTATTCCCAAGGACATCCATCTTCGGTATAAGTTCATGTTACTACAATTAATCAGATTTTATGCTACAAACAGGTTCGGATATTTTGTGGCCATTTCTTGTTCAGTCTCCCAAGTCGCTTCTTCCGATCCCTGATTTCTCCATAATACCTTTACCAAAGGGATCTCCTTGCTACGGAGTGTCTTTGTTTCCCTCGCCAAGATGCGAATTGGTTTTCCTCATAGGTTAAATCCGATTGTAGCTCTAAATCTGCAACATTTGTGATAATGTGATTCTCATCTCGTACATATTTCTTTAGCATTGACACATGAAAGACATTGTGTACACCATCAAGGCTTGGTGGTAATGCTAATCTATATGCACAACTTCCGATTCGATCCAAAATTGGAAATGGTCCTATGAATCGTGGCTTCAACTTCCCTGATGTTTTAAATCTGATCACTCCCTTTTAAGGTGAGGCCTTAAGGTAGACGAACTCCCAACTTGGAATTCTAAGTCCTTCCTTCGAGTATCAGCATAACTTTTCTGCCGATCCTGAGCTGCCTTAAGCCTTTGCTGGATGAGTTGTACTTTTTCAGCTGCTTCTCTCACCATCTCTGGCCCGACTATAACCATCTCTGTAGACTCCAACCAGCATGATGGAGATCGACAAGGCCTACCGTATAAGGCTTCAAACGGTGCCATTCCTATACTGGCTTGGTAAGAATTATTATAGGTGAATTCAGCCAAGGCTAAGTGTTTCTCCCAATCTCCTCCCCAGTCGAGGATGCAAGCTCTCAACAAATCCTCCAAGGTTTGATTGGTCCTCTCACTCTGACCATCAGTTTGGGGGTGATATGCTGTACTTAACTTGATTTGGGTCCCCATAGCTTTTTGGAAAACTTCCCAAAAATGTGACGTGAATAGGGATCTCTGTCAGAGACTATCTCCTTTGGAATTCCATGCAGCTTGACAATGTTATTTATATACAGTTCTGCTAAGTATTCCGCTGTCCTTGTTGATTTTATGGGGATAAAATGAGCTGCCTTAGTCAAACGGTCCACAACTACCCATACTAGAGTCATAAATGTGAGCTTTTGGGAAACCGTGCTCTGATACCACCTGTAACGACCCGCCATTTTTCACAATAATATTGTGGGCCTAGCTGGCTAGGTGTTACCAATATGAAACTACTAAATGCCGAGTATAATAATTAAAACAAGTATAAAATAAAGGTTCCCACAGTCTTAGACCGTTTCCCAGCAGCCACACTTATTTCTCAAACAAATAAAAATAGGAGTCCTCATATTACTTTGCTCCATGCTCTAGTTGTCAATCATCTAATCTCGAATCTGCACACCTGCGGAGGCAATTCCGCGTTAGTGATTACAACACTAAGTAGTATAATAAATAAAACGAATCAAGTACATTCCACCATTTCCATATATTTATTTTAATATGCGGTGGAGCAATTCCGCTATACTCCAAAACAATGCGGAGGAGGTGTCCGCTGTGATCCGCACACCCCGGCCGTAGCCTTTTTATGGGGAGGCTACCACTACCGTCTCCAGTGCCAGTGCCTCGCACACCCCGGCCGTAGCCTTTTTGTGGGGAAGCTATCACTGCACTCAGGTGATTGCTATGCCCCGTTTGTGGGGAAGCTCTCACTATCAATTCTAGTGCCAGTGCCTCACACACCCCGGCCGTAGCCTTTTTATGGGGAGGCTATCACTGCACTCTAGTGTTAGTGCCTTACACACCCCGGCCGGAGCCTTTTTATGGGGAGGCTATCACTACACTCACGTGATTGCTACACCCCGTTTGTGGGGAAGCTCTCACTGCCAACTCTAGTGCTAGTGCCTCACACACCCCGGCCGTAGCCTTTTTATGGGGCGGCTATCACTGCACTCAGTGTCAGTGCCTCACACACCCCGGCCGTAGCCTTTTTATGGGGCGGCAATCACTGCACTCTAGTGCGATGGAGGAATCGCTGTGCCTCACTCACCCCGGCCGTAGCCTTTTTATGGGGCGGCTATCACTACTCCAAAACAATATCGATGCATTACAAGATTCACACACATACACGACCCAGTGTCGGACTGAGTCAATTCTTTGACCCCGGTTGCACTTCGTGCATGGTGGTCGAATCTGGGCTCAGGCCGACCTAGGCTACCAACAAGGAAAATACGATGTTCTATCTATTATACGTACCTGACTTGCGGGTTCGTCCGACTGTAATCCGCTAACCCTAATATGAATGGGGCATAAAATTATACATTAGTATAATTTTACTCGCGTCGAAAATGCATGCAACTAAATATTTAATATATTCCACATTAATTAATTTATTTAATTCGATAAGGTTCAACACTTCTTTATTTAATTAATTATGCTATCGCGTAATTTGTACGCGATTATCTTTTATTGATCCATTATTTTACTTTACGAATTTATTATAAGAATAATCGTTTTATTTATCAAATATAACTTTTATATGATAAAGGTGAAGTCTTTATTATATATTCCTCTTAACCCTTCAATTTAAGTTAATTGCTTTTAATCAGCCGATTAATTAATTACCGTTTATCCCGATCGAAATTTATTAATTTCATGTAATAATTTATAAATTTATTATTTTGACCACTTAACTCATATCTCTTTTAAATTATTTATTTTAATGATTTGAATACAAGTTGGTATTATTATTATGATTTTTAACTCAACCCATATCGAGTCAACCAGAAATTACCAAACTGCCATTTTCTTCTTCTTCTTCTTCTTCTTCCCGTCACCCTCCTTCTCTTCACCAAAACCAGCACCAACCAGACCTTGGCACCACTTAGATCACGCCCTTCTTCTTCTTCCCTATGCAACCTAGCTAAACAACCATCCAAACATCCTAATCCAGCATCAACAACAAATTAAAACCACCCAAGATGAAGCCTAACGTCCACGTTTTACAGCAGCTATCCTAGGCGACGTTCCTGCACCAAAAACCCAGCCTTGGCGTCCTCTTCTTCAACCCAAAACCAATTCACTTCCTTCCCTAACTGCTTCCCTTTCCTAGCAATCCAATTGGAAGCCTAAAGCTTGTGCCTTTCAACAACTAACCACGTCCAACTAAGTTCTGCACCAACGAACCAGCAGCCATGGCGACCTTCCTGCTGCTATGGCGACTCAAACGTGGCCAGCAGCACCGCCCAAAGCGTCCCCTTCTTCCCGCACAACAACCCAACGCCCAAAAGAAGTGAAACACTACCTTGCTGCGTGGTATATGCAACTGGTTGTGACACAATCGCCATGGTGCCGCTGCTGCAATTCAGCAGAACGTGCTACCATCCTTGGCTATAAATTCTATGAAATCTACCCTTTTTCTTGTTGATTTCAAGTCATAGTTTCCATGATTATCTTGTATTATAATGTTTGATCATATGTATGCATGCAAACTTTGAAGAAGAGAGGAAGAAACTTACTAAAACAATGGGGAAGCCGGCGTTTGTCCAAGGAGCTTATGTGCATGACGCCCCCTCCCTCCTCCTTATAAAATGAAAGAAGGCTTAGGGTTTATGAAAACACACTTCGTTGCCGGGTAAATGGGTAAGTGATACGGTTCACTTTACCATTTCACTTAACCTCTTAAACGGGTACATGGTATGGTTCAGTTAAATGGTTAGATGGTATGGTTTACTTAACCGGGTAAAAATACTTAACCGGTTAACTAATACTTTCCACTTGACCGGGTAATTGATAATTAACCGGGTAGCGGGTAAATAATTTAAATAAATTCATGGATACCAATGTTCGATCCCACCGCGTCGAATATATATATATATATATATATATATATATATATTTATTTATTTATTTATTTATTTTTTCCAGGTCTTTACATTGCACGTCATTGCAGGCATGTAGAACTCCATTAGAATCCAATTGTTTCCATTCATGCATTTCATATTTGCATCTCCATCTTGAGACGCCGAGGGTAGATCCGGGTCGGCTTAACCGAATATAGTAGATTAGCGAATGGTTCGGTCGCCGGTGACATTTCAGGGTCGGTTCACGGGTGAGCCAAAACGGTGTGTTACAATAGTAGTTTCAGAGCTAACCCTTGGTAGATGTATTACAGGTTACATGTGTGCCGAAGCTACTCCGAGCAGTTCCGACAGGTATTTTTCTGTTTTAATGTTTTTGATTGTAGATTTCCTTACAAATCGGTAGTGTGACAGGTGAGTAGACTAGAGGAGGAACTACTAGCAGGATGATCACACAAACCCGTCGGACACAGATCAGGACAGCCCCAACCATGGTCACAGTGACACAGCTTCCAGTCGACCTAGGACCGCCATGCCACCAGCAAAGACGAGTGTACCAGTATTAGCTAGTCGTCGTACGGAGAGCCATCGTGGAGACAGTCGACGTGACAGATAGCTCTATCAGTGGCTAGAGCAGAGTAGAGACCAGCCGTGGATGATGAGGTGCAAGGAGAGCCAGTAGCGCCCATGGGCCCTCCGCCGCCACCTCCTCCTCTGCCACTGCAACAGAGAGCTACCCCCGCAACAGCTCCTCTGGTTGCCCCACTTCAGGCAAGGATGAGACAGGACGTCAGTGGACCCGCGATAGCAGGTAGCGGGCAGACCGTAGGGGGAGTGGAGCAGTTGGAGGTGACAGTGTACCAGTTGGTACGGGACCACAGTTTCCCCGATATGAGCAAGGAGAGGGATCAAACAGATCTGTAGACGTGAGGAGTTTAGAACTGTGGCAATATGAGAGGTTCGTGAAGAATGGCGGACGACCTTTCTTTGGGAAGTTGGATGTGGAGGAGGCATTCCTATGGATATCGTCGGCCATAGGAGTGTTTGATAGTATGGCATGCCCCGTAGAACACAGAGTACGCGTCGTCACAGGAGCATTCCAAGACGAAGCGAGGATATGGTGGAGTTCGGTGCAGAATTCTGTATTTGCTCATCGCCAGCCTCAGGACATCACTTGGGAGGAATTCAGAGTGGAATTCGATGGAAAGTACTTTCCACCAGATAGTTAGGAAAAGGAAGGAACGGGAGTTCCAGATGTTGAGGCAAGGACCTATGACAGTGGTACAATATGAGACGAGGTTTAGAGCGTTGGAGAGATTTGCACCAGATTTGGTTCCGACCGAAGGAAGAAGAATAGAGCGCTTCTATGAAGGCCTCCATCATGAGATTCGGATGGCATACTTGGATAGGAAGTTTACTACCTTCGGTGATGTAGTGAGAGCTGCAGGTGAAGCAGAGCGGGTGATAGCTACACGACCACGTCGAGATGTCGACCAGAGGCAGCAACATCCGAGGCCATATCAGCCAGAGCAGGGGCACAGCAGAGACGACGTGTAGATGCGCCAGTAGCCATGAGAGCCATGGATGGCCAGGTTCAGGGCAGCAGAGCCCCATTCTGTCAGAATTGCCAACGCCATCATTGGGGAGAGTGCAGAGTAGGCAGAAATGTATGCTACAACTGCGGTCAGCTAGGGCACCGAGCCGCAGAGTGCAGAGTAGGCACTAGGGTTTGTTACAACTGTGGTCAGCCAGGACACAGGGCTGCAGAGTGCAGAGGAGGCACTAGGGCCTGTTACAGTTGCGGTCAACTGGGACATAGGGCTGCAACGTGTCCGACTGGCCAGAGCCAGCAGTTGACACTCCCAGCGCCTCAGCAGAGACTTGCACTTCCAGCTCCCCAACAGCAGTCACAGCAGAGAGGCCAACAGGGCCATGGACAAGGCCAGAGAGGTGGAGACCAACAACCACCAAGGCAGCAGCAAAGGGGACAAGATCAGAGAGGGTACATGGCTGCAGGACAGACTAGGAAGCAGAAGGGTAGGCCATCAGCCACAGCCACAGTTAGCTCAGAATCAGGCCGCACCATCTGCACCAGAGCAGCAGCAACCAGCAAGGATGTATGCAGCCACCGTAGCAGAGGCCCTTGAGGATACGACGGTCGTGATAGGTACACTTTCCGTAGGCCTTGTACCTGCACGTGTCTTGTTTGATTCTGGATGTACGCACTCCTTCATTTCGTACATGCACACTAATAGGATTGGATGTAAGATAGAGGAGTTAGGACATTCACTGTTAGTGTCCACCCCTACCGGTAGTGTAATAGCTACGGGCGAGTGTGTGCGTGATGTCCCTGTTGAGATTCAACAGCGACAGCTTGTAGCTGATTTAATACTATTCAAGCTACAAGAATTTGATGTGATATTTGGGATGAATTGGATGTCCAAGCAAGGAGCAGTGATAGATTGTCGAAGGAAGACGGTGACTTTCCGCCATGGAAGGCGCCACTTTTTCTTCCAAGGTCAGGGCCGAGACAGGGAGCAAGGATGGATATCCTATCAGAGTGCAGTGAGACAACTGGACAGAGGCAGTGAACTGATAATGGCAGCGTTAGTTTTGACTGAGCAGAGTGGACCAGGGAAACAAGCCGAGTATAGAGGAGATTCCAGTGGTCTACGAATTTACAGATGTATTTCATGAGGAGATTACTGGATTGCCGCCAGACAGAGAGGTGGATCTTGCCATCGAGTTGATGCCTGGCACAGCCCCAATTTCGAGAGCTCCGTATAGGATGGCACCTCTGGAGCTCAAGGAACTGAAGGAACAGCTACAGATACTGTTGGACCAAGGATTCATCAGACCGAGCATTTCCCCTTGGGGCGCACCGGTGTTATTTGTGAGGAAGAAGGATGGAAGCATGCGGTTATGCATAGATTACAGGATGCTAAACCATGCGACGGTTAAGAACAGATACCCCCTTCCTCGTATTGATGATTTATTTGACCAGTTGAGCTTAGCAGTCGTCTTTTCAAAGATTGATTTGAGATCAGGATACTACCAACTGAGGATTAGAGCAGAAGACATCCCGAAGACTGCGTTCAGGACGAGATATGGACACTACGAGTTTTTGGTCATGCCGTTTGGATTGACCAATGCTCCAGCAACATTTATGGACTTGATGAACAGAGTGTTCAATTCGTACTTGGACCAGTTTGTGATCGTCTTTGTGGATGACATACTGGTATATTCTTCGTCCAGGGAAGAACATGCGCAACACCTGAGGATTGTGTTGCAAACACTGAGAGAGCATAGGTTGTATGGGAAATTTTTGAAGTGCAGTTTCTGGTTGTCAGAGGTGAATTTTCTCGGCCACATCATCTCAGCATCAGGCATCTCAGTAGATCCAGCTAAGATAGAGGCAGTAGTGCAGTGGGAACAACCGAAGACACCTACGGAGGTTCGGAGTTTTCTGGGATTGGCTGGATACTACAGACGGTTCATTCAGGACTTCTCTTCCATAGCAGCCCCTCTGACACGACTGACTAGGAAAGAGGAACGGTTCATATGGACAGACGAATGTGAGCGGAGTTTTAGGATGCTAAAGGAGAGGTTGACTTCGGCGCCTATCCTCGCATTGCCTGAGGGACATGAGGATTTTGTAGTGTATACTGATGCCTCAGGGATTGGCTTAGGTTGTGTTTTGATGCAGAAGGATAAGGTTATTGCTTATGCATCTCGTCAGCTCAAGGTGCATGAGCGTAACTATCCTACTCATGACCTAGAGCTTGCTGCAGTCATATTCGCTCTCAGAATATGGAGGCACTATCTATATGGAACATCTTTCAGACTTCTAACTGATCACCAGAGTCTGAAATATATCTTCACGCAGAAGGATCTGAATAGCAGACAGAGGAGATGGTTGGAGATGTTGGCTGATTACGAGGTCGACATAGCATACCATGAGGGCAAAGCGAATGTGGTAGCCGATGCATTGAGCAGGAAGCCAGGATTCTTGTACACCGCAGGATTAGCAGCATTGTCAGTGACCGAGCACACTACTGGCCAGAGATAGTTAATTGGGATTGTAACGACCCACCATTTGTCACAACATTGTGGGCCTAGCTGGCAAGGTGTTACTCAAAATTTAAGCAAATATGTCTAACATTTTTGTAAACAAAAACATATATAAAGATCCCACAGTCTTGGACCGTTTCCCAGTAGCCACACTTATTTCTCAAATAGTAAAAAAAGAAAGGAGTCCTCATATTTATTTTGCTCCATGCTCTGGTTGTCAATCACCTAATCTCGTATCTGCACACCTGCGGAGGCAATTCCGCGTTAGTGATTACAACACTAAGTAGTATAATAGATAAAACAAAACAAGTACATTCCACTATTTCCTTAAGTTTATTTTAATATGCGGTGGAGCGATTCCGCTGTACTCCAAAACAATGCGGAGGAGGTATCCGCTGTGATCCGCACACCCCAGCCGTAGCCCTTTTGTGGGGAGGCTACCACTACGGTCTCCAGTGCCAGTGCCTCACACACCCTGGCCGTAGCCTTTTTGTGGGGTAGCTATCACTGCACTCAGGTGATTGCTACGCCCGTTTGTGGGGAAGCTCTCACTACCAATTTTAGTGTCAGTGCCTCGCACACCCCGGCCGTAGCCTTTTTATGGGTAGGCTATCACTGCACTCCGGTGCCAGTGCCTTGCACACCCCGGCTATAGCCTTTTTATGGGGAGGCTATCACTGCACTCAGGTGATTGCTATGCCCCGTTTGTGGGGAAGCTCTCACTGCCAACTCTAGTGCCAGTGCCTCACACACCCCGGCCGTAGCCTTTTTATGGGGCGGCTATCACTGCACTCCAGTGCCAGTGCCTTGCACACCCCGGCTGTAGCCTTTTTATGGGGAGGCTATCACTGCACTCCAGTGCGATGGAGGAATTGTTGTGCCTCACTCACCCCGGCCGTAGCCTTTTTATGGGGCGGCTATCACTACTCAAAACAATGTCGATGCATTACACAATTTACGCACATAATACGACCCAGTGTCGGACTGAGTCAATTCTTTGACCCCGGTTGCACTCGGTGCATGGTGGTCGAATCTGGGCTCAGGCCGACCTAGGCTACCAACAAGGAAAGTACGATGTTCTACCTATTATACGTACCTGACTTGTGATTTCGTCTGACTATGAACCGTTAACCCTAATCTGAATAAGGGCATAAAACTATACATTAGTATATTTTTATTTTGCATGAACTTACATGCAACTACATGACTAATATACTATCAATTTTAAATGATGTAATTAGTTCATGTTAGTTGTAACGACCCGGCCATTTTTAACAATATTGTGGGCCTTGTTGGCTAGGTATTACCAAAATAAAACTACTAAATGCCCAGTAATAAGTTATAAAAGAATGGTTCCCACAGTCTTAGACCATTTCCCATAGCCACATTTATAACTCAAAACAAAATCAAAAGAAGTCCCATTTATTACCCATTCTCCTAACCTGACTATCCTATCATACTTTTATTCTACCTTATTTGAGCTGCAATCAAACAATCTTGATTGGCTTACATACCCATGTCGGGACCAAGCTCGATGTAGTTCTATTGGCTGATGGGTTAGTCCACGGTGCCACTATAAAATATTGGGCTGATGGGTCAGTCCATCGTGCCCCCTATTGGCCGATGGGTTCATTCCATCGTACCCCCTATTATGTTGTAGTTCAATTGGCAGATGGGTTAGTCCACTGTGCCACTATAAAATATTGGGCCAATGGGTCAGTCTATCGTGCCCCCTATTGGCTGATGGGTTCATTCCATCGTACCCCCTATTATGTTCGGCCGATGGGTCCATTTTACCGTACCCCCTATTGGCCGATGGGTCCATTCTACCATACCCCCTATTGGCCGATGGGTCCATTCCACCGTACCACTTATTATGTTGAGCCGATGGGTCCATTCCACTGTACCCCCTATTGGCCGATGGGTCCATTCCACCGTACCACTGTATTAGATTTTGAATAGTCCGCGAATTTCATATCTGCCATCTAATTTGCAACCATACAATATCTCAACACCCAAAGACCTATTGCAATTTATACCAAAAGTTCCAGCAACTTAGCAAGGTATTTCTAATGAATTTATACATTGCAACCATGCATGTAAGAGTTCTAATGGAAAAGAAACTAAGAAGAAGTATGAAATACTTACACCACAATCGAAAGGCACTGGAGAGAAGGCAAGAAGGAGTGGACTGCCTTCCCTCCCTAACCCCCACCTCCTATATATATATGCTTCAACGAGTTCCTCAATTAAATTCTCACATCTATTCATGTATAGGTATTCCCTAGGTTCAACGAGTCCCTTTATTAAATTCTCTTACCCTATCATCCGTTCATGAATTAGTATTTTGTAGGTTGGGTTCGTCTTCCCTAATGCCAGAGTTTGGCCTTACGTCTTCTCTAAGGTTAGGGTTTGGCTTTACGTTGAACCGTGACTGGTCTACTTGATAACCAACCATATCCATTCATCGAAAATAATATTTCATAATACATAGGTTCAAGTCTTGAAATAAAAATTTTCACATATTTTCATGGTTCTTACAATCTCCCCAACTTAGAAATATTTCGTCCCCAAAATATTATAACATCAACAGGATGATCATGATTAACTATATCTTCGGAACCTCAGGTTGCTCTTGTTGTTGCTTCGGAGGCTAACGACAGTCCTTATGTATGTGTCCCGTCTTACCACAATTGTAGCACCGACGGGGCTCACTGCATAACCCTGAATGCATCTTGTTGTAATTTTTACATAGTCAACACGAAATTTCCTGACACTTCCTTTTGAGGTTCCCATCGACATTCTGTTATGTTAAAAAAAATAAAAATTTTTTTTCTAATGATTACTTAGGTTTGTTAGTGAGTCCACTAATTCACTAATGACATACCCCAGTGGAGAAAGATAAATATTGGACTCTTCAACAAGGTACTTGAGTCATAAGATGTGAGCTTTTGGGAAACCTTGCTCTGATACCACCTGTAACGACCCGGCCATTTTAGCAATATTGTGGGCCTTGTTGGCCAGGTATTACCAAAATAAAACTACTAAATGCCTTGTAATAAGTTATAAAATAATAGTTCCCACAGTCTTAGACCACTTATTATGTTGAGCCGATGGTTATAAAATAATGGTTCCCACAGTCTTAGACCACTTATTATGTTGAGCCGATGGGTCCATTCCACCGTACCCCCTATTATGTTGGGCCAATGGGTCCATTCCACCGTACCACTGATTAGGTTGAGCTGATGGGTCCATTCCACCGTACCCCCTATTATGTTGGGCCAATGGGTCCATTCCACCGTACCACTTATTAGGTTGAGCCGATGGGTCCATTCCACCGTACCCCCTATTGGCCGATATTTATTGATGGACTGTCTGTTCCATTTTGACATGTCCATTATTAGATTTTAAATAGTGCGGCTAAAAAATACGGTTTCTTGAAACTAGTCAAACGTGAATTTCATATCTGCCATCTAATTTGAAACCATACAATATCTCAACACCCAAAGACCTATTGCAATTTTTACCAAAAAGTTCCAGCAACTTAGCAAGGTATTTCTAATGAATTTATGCGTTGCAACCATGCATGTAAGAGTTCTAATGGAAAAGAAACTAAGAAGAAGTATGAAATACTTACACCACAATGGAAAGGCACTGGAGAGGAGGCAAGAAGGAGTGGACTGCCTTCCCTCCCTAACCCCCACCTCCTATATTTATATGCTTCAACGAGTTCCTCAATTAAATTCTCACATCTATTCATGTATAGGTATTCCCTAGGTTCAACAAGTCCCTTTATTAAATTATCTTACCCTATCATCCATTCATGAATCAGTATTCTCTAGGTTGGGTTCGTCTTCCCTAATGCCAGAGTTTGGCCTTACGTCGTCTCTAAGGTTAGGGTTTGGCTTTACGTCTACTTGATAACCAACCATATCCATTCATTGGAAATAATATTTCATAATACTTAGGTTCAAGTCTTGAAATAAAAATTTTCACATATTTTCACGGTTCTTACATTAGTCTTTATTTCTTATTAAATTTTCAGCAATTCTAATGATAATTAATTATTAATTATCCCCATCCAAATCCCCATTATCTAATTGATAATTCAATTATTAACATATCCCATACTTTAGTCTTTTGTATTTACCTTATATTCTAACTCAACTGCATCGAGTTCTCCTATATTGACCTGGTTGCCATCCCACTTTAACAATTCATTTAACGACCCCAAAGCTCCCAGCTTTATTGTAATCAACCAGCAAAAGCTGGTATTTTCACCATGCATGGCGACCAACCAGTAATGTGGGGGCCTCCATTTGCTGCTATGGCGTCACCAAATTGGCCACCACATGGCAACCCTCAACCAGTCCTTGGTGACCCCATCCTGGCCACCCAAACAGCAACCCCGACCAGACCCATGGCGACTATTCTAGTCAGCCACATAAACAGCACCCGACCAGCCCGTCTTCTTTTCCTTCCACCCAATCTCAGACCCCATCTTCTATCTACCCCACTAATCTGATTGGAAAAACACCAAAGATCCAACCTTTATCCACTGCTGTCTCATGGAACTCGGACTACACCCTACATGGGGACCTTAATTTCACCATTCATGGTGGCCGACCAGCAGCCATGGCGACCATGTCCTGTCCCATCAAGGTGACGACCAGCACCACCCCATGTGACGACCAGTCTGCCCTTTCCATGGCGGATCCACGTCTGGCCAGCAACACCACCCAATCAACACCAACCTGGTCTCCCTACACTTCCTGATTTACATCTCTCCCCGCCGGTCTGACTCGGCCACCCAAGGCGACTCCGTCCGGCCAGCAGCACCGCTGGGAACACTCCCTACTTCCAGCACGTCAACCCTACTCACAAGGATGGAGGATGGTGTTGTTGTTGCTGCTAAAACAGCAGGACGTCCTCCTGGTTTTCTTCTTCCCTTGTTGATTTCTCATTTGATTCTTATGTTTAACATGTTTATGATTTATGCAACATGTGTATGCATGCAACAAAAGAAAAAGAAAGGAAAAGGAATTACCCGAGCGAAGGAGGAAAGCCAGCATCTGTCCAAGGAGGAGAAAGATGTAGAAGACGCCCTCCCCTTCTCCTTTTACAAAGAATGAAATGACGGCTAGGGTTTGTGGAAACACCCTTTCACCGCAATTCCTTTAATTGGGTAATTGGGTAATCAATACGGTTCACTTAACCATTTCACTTAACCTCTTAAACGGGTACATGGTATGATTCACTTAAATAGGTTAGATGGATAAATAATGTGGTCGACTTGACCGATTCAAGTAGAATCGTCCGGTTAGAAATTACATCTCAATTAACCGGGTAATTCATACCTAACCAGCTAACGAAATTTTTTCCCCACGTTCGATTCCCCCGCGTCGAACGTTATTATTATTATTATTTATATAATTTATTTATTTTTATTAATTTTTTTTTTTCGGGTCTTCACAATCTCCCCAACTTAGAATTATTTCGTCCCCGAAATATCATAGCATAAATAGGATGTTCATGACTAAGTACATCTCCGGTATAAGTTCATGTTACAACAATTACACGGACTTATGCTACAAACAGGCTAGGATATTTTCTGGCCATTTCCTATTCAGTCTCCCATGTAGCTTCTTCTGATCCCTGATTTCTCCATAATACCTTTACCAAAGGGATCTCCTTGTTACGGAGTGTCTTTGTTTCCCTTGCCAAGATGCGAATCGGTTTTTCCTCGTAGGTTAAATCCGATTGCAGCTCTAAATCTGCAAAATTTGTGATAATGTGATTCTCATCTCGTACATATTTCTTTAGCATTGACACATGAAACACATTGTGTACACCATCAAGGCTTGGTGGTAATGCTAATCTATATGCACAACTTCCGATTCGATCCAGAATTGGAAATGGTCCTATGAATCTTGGCTTCAACTTCCCTGATGTTCTAAATCTGATCACTCCCTTCTTAGGTGAGGTCTTAAGGTAGACGAACTCCCCAACTTGGAATTCTAAGTCCTTCCTTCGAGTGTCAGCATAACTTTTCTGCCGATCCTGAGCTGCCTTAAGCCTTTGCTGGATGAGTTGCACCTTTTCAGCTGCTTCTCTCACCATCTCTGGCCCGACTATAACCATCTCTGTAGACTCCAACCAGCATGATGGAGATCGACAAGGCCTACCGTATAAAGCTTCAAACGGTGTCATTCCTATACTGGCTTGGTAAGAGTTATTATAGGTGAATTCAGCCAAGGCTAAGTGTTTCTCCCAATCTCCTCCCCAGTCGAGGATGCAAGCTCTCAACAAATCCTCCAAGGTTTGATTGGTCCTCTCACTCTGACCATCAGTTTGGGGGTGATATGCTGTACTTAACTTGATTTGGGTCCCCATAGCTTTTTGGAAAACTTCCCAAAAATGTGACGTGAATAGGGGATCTCTGTCAGAGACTATCTCCTTTGGAATTCCATGCAGCCTGACAATGTTATTTATGTACAGTTCTGCTAAGTATTCCACTGTCCTAGTTGATTTTGTGGGGATAAAGTGAGCTGCCTTAGTCAAACGGTCCACAACCACCCATATAGAGTCATGTCTCTTCAAAGTCCTTGGGAGTTTAGTAATAAAATCACATGTGACATGCTCCCATTTCCAGGTAGGTATCTCTAAAGGTTGTAATAATCCACCGGGTAGTTGATGTTGGGCTTTGATCAATTGGCACGTCTGACACTTGGAAACAAAATCCACCACATCCCTCTTCATCCCATTCCACCAGTAGGTTCGTTTTAAGTCCTGGTACATCTTTGTAACACCAGGGTGTATTGAGAACCTTGAACGATGAGCTTCCTCCAGGATATCTCGCTTTAATGCATCATTGTTGGGTACACACAACCTCCCTCTAAATCTGATTACACTGTTGGAATCTACTACCATGTTGGGAGTTTTGTCCAACATTTCATTCAGCTTCTCATCTTCCATTTGTGTTAGCTTAACTCGGTCCACCAACTCATTAGAGATAACCAGGTTCGCCAGTAGTCCTGTCATTCGTTCCACCGGGTTAATAGCTACCACCTCAGCTGACATAGCCCAAAGTCTAGCTAGCTGTTGACCCTTGTCCACCTTGCCCTTCCGACTTAACGCGTCGGCTACAACGTTCGCTTTTCCCGGATGGTATAAAATTTGGAAATCATAGTCCTTCAAGTATTCTATCCACCGCCTCTGTCGAAGGTTAAGGTCATTCTGGGTGAAGATATACTTCAAACTTTGGTGGTCGGTGAAAACCTCGAACTGAGCTCCGTACAAATAATGTCTCCAAATTTTTAGAGCAAACACAACTGCTGCCAGTTCCAAGTCATGGGTTGCATAATTTTGCTCGTGAATCTTCAATTGGCGAGAGGCGTAAGCCACCACCTTACCATCTTGCATAAGGACACATCCTAACCCCACTAGAGATGCATCACTGAAGACCACGAATCCTTCATTGCCATTTGGTATAGTCAAAACTGGTGCAGTAGTTAAACTCTTCTTCAAAGATTGGAAACTCTCCTCACACTTGTTACTCCATTCGAACTTGACTCCCTTGCGTGTAAGCTTAGTCATTGGCGATGCCACCAAGGAGAAATCTTTAATGAACTTCCGATAGTAACCTGCTAGTCCAAGGAAACTTCGGATATCTGTGACTGACTTGGGTTGTGGCCAATCAGTAACTGCTCTCACTTTTGATGGATCCACTGCGACTCCCGCCTTTGAGACAACATGTCCTAGGAATTTCACCTCCTCCAACCAGAAGTCACACTTTGATAACTTGGCGAACAATTGATTCTCCCTCAAAACTTGAAGAGCAATGGACAAGTGTTTCCCATGGTCCTCCTCATTATTTGAATAGACCAGAATGTCATCCACAAACACAATAATAAACTTATCCAAGTATTCGTGGAACACCGTGTTCATAAGTGACATAAAGGCCGCTGGTGCATTTGTCAGACCAAAAGGCATAACCAGAAACTCATAATGTCCATATCGAGTTCGGAAAGCCGTTTTCTGTATGTCAGATTCCTTCACCCGCAGTTGATGATATCCGGACCGCAAGTCTATTTTTGAAAATATTCCGGCTGTTTTCAACTGATCAAATAAATCATCAATCCTCGGTAAGGGGTACCGATTCTTGACTGTCACTTGATTTAGCTGGCGATAGTCAATACACAATCGAAGTGAGCCATCCTTCTTCTTTACGAAAAGAACAGGGGCTCCCCAGGGTGAAGTACTTGGTCGGATGAAGCCTGCCCGCAATAGCTCTTCTAATTGACTCTTTAACTCCTTAAGTTCCACTGGAGCCATGCGGTATGGTGCTTTAGAAATTGGTGATACTCCAGGTGCTAGGTCAATGACAAACTCCACTTCCCGCTTAGGAGGTAACCCTGGCAGTTCACTTGGAAATACGTCCGGAAATTCTGCTACCACCGGAATCATGGACAACTCTTTGGGTTTGGACTCAGACTCCTCTAGAGTTGCCGAAAAAACTTTACAACCCTCACCAAACCACTCAGTTGCCTCACTAACCGACACAATACAAGAGGATGGATCATTCCATGACCCTTGGAAAATGACCCCCATCTCACAATTACAAGGTTTAGTCAACACTCTCCTCCCTTTACAGTCGAGTAAAGCCTGGTGTGCAGACAACCAGTCCATTCCCAACAGTACATCAAAGCCTATTATCCCATAGACAATGAAATTCCATACATAGGGTTTCCCTTGTATATCCAAGGATAGGTTAGTCACTCCTAACGTCGTGACCTCCCCTTCTCCCGTTGCGGTAGTGACCCTATAAGTCTTAGGTAATGTAGACGTTTGGAGTCCTAAACTCTTAACTAATCGGGATGATAGGAACGAATGGGTACACCCCGAGTCAAATAAAACATCCACACTAACACTTTGAATCAGAATTTTACCTCTAACTGTGTGGTCCTCGTTCTCAGCGTCCTCGATTTCGACTGCAAAAAGTTTCGCCTTCCCCTTGTCCGCTGGTTTTGCAGGTGCTGGGTAGCGATTAGGAGCTGGTGTCTTCTCCTTTTCTGGTTGCTCCTGTTGTTGCTTTAGGGGCTGACGACACTCGTTTTGCAGGTGTCCCGTCCTTCCGCAGTTATAGCACCGACGAGGCTCCCTGCATGGCCCTGAATGCATCTTGTTGCAATTTTTACATAGTCGATACGGAATCTCCTGAAACTTCCTTTTGCGGTTCCCATCGACATTCCGTTGATAGTTCTGCTGGTGGTGTTCTGCAGACCTATTTTTGCTACTACCCTGATTGACATTCTTATGTTGCATAGTAGCCTTCCCCTGTTTCTGTGCACGGACATAGTCGTACACCAACTCATGAGTAGTGGCTGCCTCAATCACTTCGGTTATAGTGCCTCTTGGTGCCGTAGCAACCCTACTCCTCAATTCGGGCTTCAACCACCAGAAAAATTTGTCTGCTCTGGCCCGAGCAGTTGCCAGACTCCCAGATGCAAATCTCTCCAATTGCAAGAAATTTTTTGCATACTCTCGGACTAAATCATCCTTCTGAGTTAGAGTGGCAAATTCCAGTGCTTTCTTCTGGACAACTGACTCAGGAAAATATTGTCCATTGAAAGCTGTTACAAATTCCGCCCAAGGAATGGACGAAATCTCCCGTTGATGGAATGCAGTCTTCTCCATGGACTTCCACCAATAGGATGCTTCCTCCTAAAGCATGCATGTCGCCAACCTCACTTGATGGCGATGAGGCACAGAGAGAGCTCTAAATGCTTTTTCAGTAATGTCCAACCAGCTCTCCGCCTTCATTGGATCAGTCCCTCCAATGAATACCTCAGCTCCGTTCTTCCGGAATTTCTCTACAGTGTATCGATCACTGTCATCCCCATCTGGTAGTACCACTTGTTGGACTACCGGTGGCACCGGGTTTGGAAGTTCTCCTCGCTCGCCCAGGTCAGCTATTCCTACCCGCTCTTGGGCGCTCCCTTGATCCCCATTTGGGACGTTTCTAGGACCCGCAGCCGAATTTGGAGCTCCATTCCCTGTTACCAATCCCGGTAATTGCTGTGCTATGTTCTGCATCACAGAACTTGTATTATCTGAAGCCTGCGCTAGTCCCTGTATGGCCATCAAAATTTGGCCTAACACACTCTCCACGTTCGTGTCCGACTGCGCAGCTTGGCTCGACTTCCTTCGGGTGCCTGCCATCTAAAATATTTTTCCGTTATGTAAAAAAAATTTTTTTTTCCAATGATTACTTAGGTTTGTTAGTGAGTCCACTAATTCCCTAATGACATACCCCATTGGAGAAAGATAAATATTGGACTCTTCAACAAGGTACTTGAGTCATAAGATGTGAGCTTTAGGGAAACTTGGCTCTGATACCACCTGTAACGACCCGCCATTTGTCACAACATTGTGGGCCTAGCTGGCAAGGTGTTACTCAAAATTTAAGCAAATATGTCTAACATTTTTGTAAACAAAAACATATATAAAGATCCCACAGTCTTGGACCGTTTCCCAGTAGCCACACTTATTTCTCAAATAGTAAAAAATGAAAGGAGTCCTCATATTTATTTTGCTCCATGCTCTGGTTGTCAATCACCTAATCTCGTATCTGCACACCTACGGAGGCAATTCCGCGTTAGTGATTACAACACTAAGTAGTATAATAGATAAAACAAAACAAGTACATTCCACTATTTCCTTAAGTTTATTTTAATATGCGGTGGAGCGATTCCGCTGTACTCCAAAACAATGCAGAGGAGGTATCCGCTGTGATCCGCACACCCCGGCCGTAGCCCTTTTGTGGGGAGGCTACCACTACCGTCTCCAGTGCCAGTGCCTCACACACCCCGGCCGTAGCCTTTTTGTGGGGTAGCTATCACTGCACTCAGGTGATTGCTGCGCCCCATTTGTGGGGAAGCTCTCACTACCAATTTTAGTGCCAGTGCCTCGCACACCCCGGCCGTAGCCTTTTTATAGGGAGGCTATCACTGCACTCCGGTGCCAGTGCCTTGCACACCCCGGCCGTAGCCTTTTTATGGGGAGGCTATCACTGCACTCAGGTGATTGCTATGCCCCGTTTGTGGGGAAGCTCTCACTGCCAACTCTAGTGCCAGTGCCTCACACACCCCAGCCGTAGCCTTTTTATGGGGCGGCTATCACTGCACTCCAGTGCCAGTGCCTTGCACACCCCAGCCGTAGCCTTTTTATGGGGAGGCTATCACTGCACTCCAGTGCGATGGAGGAATCGCTGTGCCTCACTCACCCCGGCCGTAGCCTTTTTATGGGGCGGCTATCACTACTCCAAAACAATGTCGATGCATTACACAATTTACGCACATAATACGACCCAGTGTCGGACTGAGTCAATTCTTTGACCCCGGTTGCACTCGGTGCATGGTGGTCGAATCTGGGCTCAGGCCGACCTAGGCTACCAACAAGGAAAGTACGATGTTCTACCTATTATACGTACCTGACTTGTGATTTCGTCTGACTATGAACCGTTAACCCTAATCTGAATAAGGGCATAAAATTATACATTAGTATAATTTTATTTTGCATGAACCTACATGCAACTACATGACTAATATACTATCAATTTTAAATGATGTAATTAGTTCATGTTAGTCTTTATTTCTTATTAAATTTTCAGCAATTCTAATGATAATTAATTATTAATTATCCCCATCCAAATCCCCATTATCTAATTGATAATTCAATTATTAACATATCCCATACTTTAGTCTTTTGTATTTACCTTATATTCTAACTCAACCGCATCGAGTTCTCCTATATTGACCTGGTTGCCATCCCACTTTAACAATTCATTTAACGACCCCAAAGCTCCCAGCTTTATTGTAATCAACCAGCAAAAGCCGGTATTTTCACCATGCATGGCGACCAACCAGTAATGTGGCGGCCTCCATTTGCTGCTATGGCGTCACCAAATTGGCCACCACATGGCAACCCTCAACCAGTCCTTGGTGACCCCATCCTGGCCACCCAAACAGCAACCCCGACCAGACCCATGGCGACTATTCTAGTCAGCCACATAAACAGCACCCGACCAGCCCGTCTTCTTTTCCTTCCACCCAATCTCAGACCCCATCTTCTATCTACCCCACTAATCTGATTGGAAAAACACCAAAGATCCAACCTTTATCCGCTGCTGTCTCATGGAACTCGGACTACACCCTACATGGGGACCTTAATTTCACCATTCATGGTGGCCGACCAGCAGCCATGGCGACCATGTCCTGCCCCATCAAGGTGACGACCAGCACCACCCCAAGTGACGACCAGTCTGCCCTTTCCATGGCGGATCCACGTCTGGCCAGCAACACCACCCAATCAACACCAACCTGGTCTCCCTACACTTCCTGATTTACATCTCTCCCCGCCGGTCTGACTCGGCCACCCAAGGCGACTCCGTCCGGCCAGCAGCACCGCTGGGAACACTCCCTACTTCCAGCACGTCAACCCTACTCACAAGGATGGAGGATGGTGTTGTTGCTGCTGCTAAAACAGCAGGACGTCCTCCTGGTTTTCTTCTTCCCTTGTTGATTTCTCATTTGATTCTTATGTTTAACATGTTTATGATTTATGCA
Organism: Piper betle; assembly: GCA_033002965.1. NCBI lineage: Eukaryota > Viridiplantae > Streptophyta > Magnoliopsida > Piperales > Piperaceae > Piper > Piper betle. The sequence continues at coordinate 15,718 of JAURVB010013797.1, read as the reverse complement.
ACATGTGTATGCATGCAACAAAAGAAAAGAAAGGAAAAGGAATTACCCGAGCGAAGGAGGAAAGCCAGCATCTGTCCAAGGAGGAGAAAGATGTAGAAGACGCCCTCCCATTCTCCTTTTACAAAGAATGAAATGATGGCTAGGGTTTGTGGAAACACCCTTTCACCGCAATTCCTTTAATCGGGTAATTGGGTAATCAATACGGTTCACATAACCATTTCACTTAACCTCTTAAACGGGTACATGGTATGATTCACTTAAATGGTTAGATGGATAAATAATGTGGTCGACTTGACCGATTCAAGTAGAATCGTCCGGTTAGAAATTACTTCTCAATTAACCGGGTAATTCATACCTAACCAGCTAACGAAATTTTTTTCCCCACGTTCGATTCCCCCGTAGAACGTTATTATTATTATTTATATATATATATATATATATATATATTTTTATTTTTATTTTTTTTATTTTTTTTCCGGGTCTTCACACCGACTATTCGTGCCTAATGTTCCAGAGTATCCCGGACTTCAATGTACTATTCTTCACGAAGCTCACACGTCGAGATGCTCAGTACACCCAGGTGGAGTGAAGATGTACCACGATGTCCGACGAACCTATCGGTGGCCATTGCTACAACAATTGGAAACCCCATAGTGGAAGTGGGAGAGTATAGCTTACGACTTTGTAGTTGGTTTACCTAAGACCGCGCCAACAGAAGGATGCGATATGGGTCATAGTAGATCGACTTACAAAGAGCGTACACTTCATACCGATCAGGATGGATTACCCACTGACCACATTGGCTACGCTGTACAGAGATCAGATAGTTAGGTTACACGGCGTACCACGGGAGATCATATCAGACAGGGATCCGAGGTTCACATCGCGATTTTGGAAGGCCTTTCAGGCAGCTATGGGCACAGAATCAAGATTCAGCACAACTTTCCATCCTCAAATAGACGGACAGACGGAAAGAACCATACAGACCCTAGAAGACTTGCTTCGCGCATGTATCCTAGATTTCGGAGGGAGTTGGGAAGAACACCTACCTCTGGTGGAATTCTCCTACAACAACAGCTATCAGGCCACGATTGGAATGGCACCGTTCGAAGCACTGTACGGCAGACCATGCAGATCCCCAGTGTGTTGGGTGCAGGGCAGCGAACCAGTAGTAGTTGGGCCAGAAATGATCCAGCAGACACAAGAGGTGGTAATGAGGATTAGAAGAAGAATGAGGTCAGCTCAAGATAGACAAAAGAGTTACGCAGATCAGCGCAGACGTGAGGTTCATTTCGCGTTAGGAGATCACGTTCTCCTGAAGGTCTCTCCGACTAAGGGAAACACGAGATTCGGGACGCGAGGGAAACTCAGTCCGCGCTATATTGGACCCTTTGACGTGATTGAGCGCATTGGACCAGTGGCATATAGGCTAGCATTGCCTCCTCACCTATCAGCTGTGCATAACGTTTTCCACGTGTCAATGTTGAAGAAGTATCACCCTGACAACTCTCATGTTGTCAGCTTCAAAGAGGTAGAGCTGCAACCGGACCTGACGTACCCAGAAGATGCTAGTCCAAATCGTGGACCGAAGAGTGAAGATTCTTCGAAGAAAAGAAGTTCCCCTAGTGCGAGTGCAATGGACCCGACGAGGAGTTGAGGAAGCTACGTGGGAACGAGAAGATGAGATGAGGAAGCGATACCCAGAGTTGTTCGAGCAACCAGCTTCACAACCAAGTACTACGCCAACACTTACATTTAGATGAGGAACATGGTTGAAACTTCCTTGGTTAAAATTTCGAGGACGAAATTTTTCTAAGGAGGGAAGGTTGTAAAACCCGTGACTCGAGTCAGAGTTTTACGGGAGCGAACTAGTCGGTTCGAGTCGAGTCAGCTTCATGGACCACGAGCTGAGTTGAGGCCAGCTGTGAGTTATGAGCGATGAGGGTCATGTATGCTCAAGTATACGATGATAACGTCAAAAAGATGATGAAAAATGGGTTATCAAGTATATGGAGGTATGCAGTATTGATTGTTATTTTATTTGATCGTAGAATATTTTTAGGGCCGAATGACGAATTAGGACGCGATATAGGGAGTTTGGGTGGGTTATTAGTTATAGAACATATCATTTGGATGTTGCTGTGTTCGTCTGATTTTACGGGATTTTTCCCATATTTTTCTAGATTTTTTTAGAATTTATTGCGAACTAGTTATTATTTTGACTCGAGTAGGAATCGAGTCAATACTTATTTACGAGTTTGCCATTGAGGGTATTTTTCTCCCTCCCGACACCTACCCTCCCAAAACCCTCGCCGCCATTGTGCTCGTCGACGCCGCGCTATCGCCGATCAACGCCGCCCCGCTCTGCCGTGCCGTCGCCGTGCCGCCACGACCCACCCCAGCCACCGTCTCGCCGCCACGACGCCGGAATCGCCCCACAAGCTGTGACACCCTCCTTCGTCGATTTGCCGCCATCCTGGCCGCGCCGCCGCCTCTGTGACCCCGACGACCACCCCCTCGCCGTCGCCAACGTTTCCCCCATCATCCCGACCGCCGTCGAGGCTGGCCGTAGCCCCGATCGGAGCACGCCGCCGCCGTCGCCCGTTTTCGACGCCGTCACCGACAGCCATCGCCGCCCCGGCTACCCTGTTTGACACCACCATTGGACCAAGCTCGTCGAGCTGGTGCCGATAGACCCCTTGATTGCCCAGTCCCGAAACATCGCCGGAAAACTGTCAGAAAACTGCCGACACTCGCCGGAAAACCGCCGGAACCGCCGGAAAATTGGATTCGTGGGAAATTCGCTGGATCATCCGCCGAACGCACCCGGTCCAATCTGATCGGACTTCGGACGCCGCTAGGTGCCGAATTCGAGTTTCAAGCCACAAAACGGAAACCCTAGCCGTCGCCGATTTTCGACGACGCGAGGTATAATTTATTTTAACTTAATTATTTGAAAGTATTGATTATTAGAATTGCATGCTAGGATTGGTGAATTGTGTGTTATAATAATATATATAAATGTAGATTTGATTAAGGATAAAATATGAAATTTGTTTGATTGAGTGGTGTTAAAAATGGAGGCTAAGAAACTAATTAGGGTAACTAGGTAATGATCATGATCTAATGCAAACTAGCCTAAGTAGACTTGCTAGAATTGATATAGGTTGATGTGTGTTGATTGATGCGTGATTGTGTTGATTGTGTGTGCATGCTATAGGATGTGTGATTCATCATGCGGGCGTTAGTTTTTAGCTTGATTGTGTAGGTACGGTGTAGGAGCTCGCCGCCTAGGCACGTGGACCCGTTTGGAGCTTCTACCAGGTCTGTTTAGGACTCGTTCTCTGTTTTTACGCTACTCTATTGTGTATTTGATTTATCATGTGCAGGATGAGTTAAGTGGCGTTTTATCGGATCCCACTTAACTCGGGCCATTTAGCCAACGGTTCTTTTTTGGATTAATAACCCTCGAGGATGAGATCCCTCGAGTTTGTTTTCGAACTTCAGATCCAGCTCACGATGCCTTCGGGCCTATTGTATAAATCCCAACCCAGGCCTATATATATATAGTTTTCGCGTTTTCGGTGAGAGATGGAATGAGGGTTACTGACGGCCACGCCTTCAGATAGGGCGTGTGCTCGGAAGAGCGGGCTCTGGAGCTGGGGAGAACCCACTTCGTTCCTGAAGGATCCGGACAACTCCACCTTTGAGTTCCTCAAACCCGGAGAAGTGTGGAGGTTTACGGGTGCTGCAATGCAGCGCATGTCTAGACTTGTGGTTCAAAGGGTACTAAAGGCGACTGCCTGAGAGTGCTCGGCCTTCGTGCTCAAGGCCAGGAGTAATATGGAAGGTGCAGAGGGCGAAAAGGAATGAGATTTGATGCGAGAAGCGATTGAGTCGACACCGGTTGCGCTTTGCGCATGGTGGTGAAATATGAACTCAAGTCGACCAAGACTCCTACATAGTAATTTTAAAGGGTACGGCCCTATGTCAGACTGAGTCAATTCCTTGACCCCGGTTGCACTCGATGCATGGTAGTCAAATTTTGGCTTAGGCCGACGAGGGTTGCCAAAAGGAATATACAACATTTCAAATAATTATACGGACCTAAAAAATTGATAAGTGAACCTGCAACCGTGACCAACGATCCTAATCTGAACGAGAACATAAAATTATACATAAGTATAATTTTATTCGAGTAGCAATGCATGCAACTAAATGACTAATATGTATCATTATCAAAATTTGACAACATAAAACATGCAACCGTCAATAATATTAAATATTAAATAATTCATGTGACATAAGCATTTACGTCCTACTCTACATTTAAATTAGTTATTTAAATCATAATTCACACTTCGCCAATTATAAAATAATTATTAACTTATAAACAAGTATTTAACTACTATTATTAGTATATTTTCCTTTGAGATGATAATTACTTAACCACGATCTTGACGATTTAATTTACGGTTTTAATCTTTGATCATCATTATTATTATTAGCAATTTAATTAATTAAGTCTTTCAATTATATTATTTAAAATGATTTGTATTATCCTAATTCAAAGATATTACTAATTATTTTAAATTATTTAACTTAATAAAGGTTCAAACTTTATTTATTGTCATTATGCTATTGAGGTTCTTTTTACACGATTATAGTTTAATAACCCATTTTCTACCTATTTAACTCGTTATTTAAATAATCACTTTATTTACCTAGTATTAAATTTAATATGATAAAAGTAAAATCTTTATTTTATTAAATACTTATAACCATATGATTTAAATTAATCGCTTGTAGTACGCCGATTAATTATCGACTGTTTCTCATTACCGTATTTTTATAACTTATGACGATTTCGTACAATAATTTATTAGTTTAGCAACTGTAACCTATAACCCCTTAGAATAATTATTTTTAAAGAATTATTGTGAGTTAGTATTATATTTTTTAACTCGAGCCGTATCGAGTCAAAGCCTAATTTACAGAATTGCCATCTTCTTCTTCCCCACGTTCTTTTCCCCTCCAAACTCCATCCTTGCACCAAACCAAATCTGTCCTTCTCCTAGCCCCAAGACCACTTCTTTCTTGCACCTTGCACCAATTCAGAGGTTCAGCTATCTCAGGCCAGCATCAAAATAGGAAGTTCGGCCACCTTTGGATGATGCAGGGAAGAGGATTGTTCTCCCACATCTTGCGGTGGACCCCTGATGTTGTTGACGAAGAACAACCAATGTCTACCCTCTGAAGCTGCCATGATTGTGTTTGTTTCAGAGGAACGCCGCCACCTTCTTCCCCCTTGCAATTCCGCGCACTAACAGGTGTATTCCTCCAACGTTTGATCCTTCCCAGTCTGAGTCAAATATATATAAATATTTTTCACAGTCATTACAATCTCCCCAACTTAGATATATTTCAGGGATGAAATATTATAACGGCAACAGAACAATCATGATTAATTTTATTTCTTCAGTATCGGTTCATTGTACTACAATTACAAGAATCTTATGCCACAAATAGGCAAGGGTACTTCCTTGCCATTTCTTGTTCAATCTCCTATATGGCTTCCTTTGACCCCTGATTTTTCTACAATACTTTTACCAAAGGTATTTCCTTGTTCCTGAGTGTCTTTATTTCCCTTGCCACGATGTGAATCGGCTTTTCCTTGTAGGTTAAATTTGATTGTAGCTCTAAGTCTTCAAAATTTGTGATTCTATGATCTTCATCTCGTACATATTTCTTTAGCATTGACACATGGAAAACATTGTGTACTCCAGCTAGGCTTGGTGGCAATGCTAGTCTATATGCACAATTTCCAACTCGATCCAGGATTGGGAACGGTCCTATGAATGTTGGCTTCAACTTCCGTATGTTCTAAATCTGATTACCCCCTTCATAGGAGATGTCTTTAGGTACACAAACTCCTCAACTTGGAACTCTAGGTCCCTCCTTTTAGTATCAGCATAACTCTTCTGTTAATCCTGAGCTCCCTTAAGTCTTTGCTGAATGAGTTTCACCTTTTCAGTTGCTTCCCTCACCATCTCTGGCCCGACTATAACTACGTCGGTAGACTCTAGCCAGCACGATGGAGACCTACAGTGTAAAGATCGTGGGAAAAAACTTGTAAAAAAAATTTTCATATATTCGACTCGGTCCGGAAAGGACCGAACATGTTCTTTCTTTACCCGGTTAATTCTACATGGTTAATTATTATATTTTATTATTTACCCATTTCCTTATTTACCCGGTTAAGTGAAATACATGTGTTTTCACATACTTTAGCTGTCATTTTCATTTTTATAAATTTTGAAAGAGGACGTCATTTTTCAAATACGAGTGTAGGGGCGTCTTCCTTACCTTAGTCGCCTAGTTCTCCTCTTCCTTGCCGGTGTTTCTTCCTTGCTTGGGTATCCTTCCTATCTCCCTCTTATTCATTTTCTTACGTTCATATGTCCTTTTAATTGATAATAAGCTTGATAAACTTGACAATTAAAGTCTGAAATCAACAATAACAACTAAAACTAAACTGGAAAATGGAATTTTGCCATGGCCGACAAGTCTGAAGTTGGACAATGATAGGGGACTGTAAACAAAGATTTCAAGGCAGCCCTCACCCCTGATGACCTCTCTGGCTGCTGGGTCGAAGGGCGGCATCGCCTTGTCCCTGGGTTCCGATGGGTGGCAGAATTTCAGCGGTTATGGGCGGAGTTGTATTGTGCGACGCTGTGGGAGATTCCAGACGTCCAAGCCAGTTTGCTGGCCAAAGACTCACGCCATGCATGCTCACAGCGCTTGGCCTTTACGTTGGGTTGTCATGCAGGGAGAAGGGAAGTGTTCCCGGCAGTGCTGCTGGCCGGACGGAGTGCACCTTGCAGTCCTGGCGGTGCTGCTGGCCCGGAGACGCTCGCCCTGGTGCAGAACGAAGTTTGACGTGGATAGTTGCTGTAAAGCACAAGCTTTATGCTTCCAATTGGATTGGTAGGGAAGGGAGTGAAGGACGTGGTCTGGTTTTGGGTTGAAGAGGAAGATATCAGGCCTGGTTTGGTGCAGGTCGTCGCCTTGGATAGCTGCTGCAAAACATGGACGTTAGGCTTCATCTTTGCCTATTTTTATGTTGTTGTTGATGTCTTGTTGGGATGTTTATATAGTTGTTCAATTGGGTTGCTGGGGAATTGAAGAAGGACGTGACCAATGGTGGTACCATGGTCTGGTCAGGTGCAAAGAAGAAGGTAGGAGAAGAGAAGATGGCCTTGGGGAAGAAGAAGAAGAAGATGGCAGTCTTGTAAATTGGGTTGACACGATACCTACTTTAGTTAAAAATAAAACTAACTCGTAATAAATCATTAAAAATAATTATTCTAATGGGTTATGGGTTAAAGATAATAAACTAACTAATTATTTGACGAAATTGACATTGACATAAGTAATAAAAATACGGTAATGATAAACCGTCGATAATTAATCGGCACGCAACAAGCGATTAAATTAAATCGGACAGTGATAAGTAATTAATAAAATAAAGATTTTACCTTTAATATATTAAATTTAATATTAGGTAAATAATGTGATTATTTTAATAACGTGTCAGTAATATAGAAAATGAGTTATTAAACTATAGTCGGGTAATCACTCGTATCGAACCTAAATAACATAATATGTATAAATAAAGTTCAAAATTTTATTAAGTCGAATAATTTAAAATAATTGTATTAATAATATTTTTAAATTAGAATGATACAAATTATTTTAAATAATTTAATCTTACAACTTATTGAACTAAATTGTTATGAATAAGGATAGCAATTAAAGATTTAAAACCGTAAACTAAATTATCAAGATTGTAGTTAAGTAATTATTGTCTCAAAAAAAATACTAATAATAGTAATTAGATATTTATTTATAAGTTGATAACTTTTTTATTATCTGTTAAGTATTAATTATGATCTAGATTATTAATATAAAGTAGGATTTAAATGATTATATCACATAAATAGTTTGATATTTAACATTGTTGAAATTTAATAGTGATATATATATTAGTCATTTAGTTGCATGAATTTCTATTCGAATAAAAGTATACTTATATATAATTTTATTTCGTCGTTCAGATTAAGATCATTTGTTGCAGCTGCGGGTTTGAAATATCCAAGTCCGTATAATCATTTGAAATGTTGTACTTTCCCTTGTTGGCCGCCCTAATGGACATGGTGGATTTGACTCACCAACCGATAACGGACATGGCAGATTGGACTCGCCAGCTGGTAATGGACATGATGGACTGACCCATCACCCAATAAAATTGGACATGGCAGATTGGGCTCACCAGACAATTACGGACATGGTCGATTGGACTCCCCAGCCGATAACGGACATGGCAGATTGGACTCGCTAGCCAGTAATGGACATGATGGACTAACCCATCAGCCACTAAATTGGACATGGTGGATTCGACTAGCCAGCCAATGACAGATATGGTGGACTGACCCATCAGCCAACTAATGGACATGGTGGATTGGACTCACTAGTCGATAACGGACATGGCGGATTGGGCCGCCAGCTAAGTACGGACATGGTGGATTGGACTCACTAGCCGGTAACGGACATGGCGGATTGGACTCGCCAGCCGGTAGTGGACATGATGGACTGACCCATCAGCTAATAAAATTGGACATGGCGGATTGGACTCGCTAGCCAATTACGGACATGGTGGATTGGACTCACTAGCTAATAACGGACATGGCAAATTAGAGTCACCAGCCGCTAATGGACATGATGGACTGACCCATAAGCTAATAAATTGGACATGGCGGATTGGACTCGCTAGCCGGTAATGTACATGATGGACTGACCCATCACCCAATAGATGGACATGGTGGACTTAACCATCAGCTAATAAATGGACATGTTGTAATGGTCACAAGTGCCAATATTATAGATAATGATAGGGAGTTTATGGTCTTATTTTATTTAATTATACGGCTTAGTGGTTAATCACTAACGCGGAATTGCCTCCACAGGTTAGCAGCTGGAACGAAAGACTAAGAGACGACAGGTTGGTTCTTCTACCAACACGGAGGTGGTGAACGGATAATAAGTGGACTTCTCTTTTTAGATTTTTTGTGTTATAAATGTGGCTATGGGAAACGGTCTAAGACTGTGGGATAATTACTTCATGCATTGTCATTTGAAAATAAGTTTTTTTGAGTTAGAAATGCTAGATTTATTTGTTTTCATATTATTCATGTAACTTTTTAATTAACACCCAGTCCGGTTAGGACTGGTTGTTATAGGGTTGGTTTTATTAAATTTTTGAGTAACACCTGGCCTGCAAGGCCCACAATATTGTGAAAAATGGCGGGTGGTTACATCCCCAATCAAGAATGCAAGCTCTTAACAAATCTTCCAAAGTTTGAGTAGTCCTGTCACTGCCCATCAGTTTGGGGAAGATATGCTGTATTTAGCTTGATTTGACTTCCCATGGCTTTTTCGAAAGCTTCCCAGAAATGTGAGGTGAATAGGAGATCGCGGTTGGAAACTATCTTCTTTGGAATCTCATGCTACTTGATAATATTGGCAACATACAATCCTGCTAGGTACTCCGCCGTTCTCATTGATTTCATGCGGATGAAGTGAGCTACCTTAGTAAGTCGGTCCACAACTACCCATATGGAGTCATGCTTTTTTGAGTTATTGGGAGTTTTGAAATAAAATCGCATGTGACACACTCCCATTTCCATGTTGGTATTTCTAAAGGTTGGAATAGTCCTCCAGGTAGTTGATGTTGGGCTTTGATCTGTTGGCAAGTTTGAAACTTAGACACAAAATCCACAACATCCCTCTTCATCCCACTCCACCAATAGGTTTGCTTTAAATCTTGATACATTTTAGTAACTCCAGGGTGTATCGAGAACTTTGAGCGATGAGCCTCCTCGAAGATATTCTCCCTTAGTGCATCATCCTTGGGTACACACAACCTTCCTCTAAATCTAATCACACTATTGGAATCAGCTACAATGTCAGAAGTTTTGTCCAACATTTCAGTCAACTCCTCATCACCCATTTGTGCTAGCTTAACACGATCAACTAAATCATTGGAAATAACCAAATTTACCATTAACCTTGTTAGTTGCTCCACATGGTTGATAGCCATCACTTCTGCTGACATGGCCCAAAGTCTAGCGAGGTGCTGATATTTGTCCACCTTGCCCTTCCGACTCAACCCATCTGCTACCACATTCCCTTTCCCTGGAAGGTATAAGATTTGGAAGTCGTAGTCCTTCAAATACTCCAGTCACCACCATTGTCGAAGGTTAAGGTCATTTTGGGTAAAGATATACTTCAAACTTTGGTGGTCAATGAAGGCTTCAAACTGGGCTCCATACAAGTAGTGTCTCGAAATCTTTAGTGCAAAAACCACTGCTACCAGTTCCAAGTCATGGGTTGCATAATTTTGCTCATGATTCTTCAATTGACGAGAGGCTTAGGCTACCACTTTACCTCCCTGCATAAGGAAACATCCTAAACCAATGGGGACACATCACTGAAGACTACTGATCCTTCAATACCATTCGGTAGTGTCAAGACTGGTGTAATTGTTAGACTCTTCTTTAGAGACTGAAAACTCTCCTCAGACTTACTACTCCATTCGAACTTGACTCCCTTCCTTGTGAGTTTGGTCATCAGTGATGTTACTAAGGAGAAATCTTTAATGATTTTCCTATACTAACCTGCTAAACCCAAAAAGCTTCTGATTGCAGTGACTGACTTGGGCTATGGCCAATCAGTGACTGCTTTCACTTTAGATGGATCCACTGCAACTCCATCCTTTGAGATAATATGACAAGGGAAGTTTACCTCCTTCAACTAGAAGTCACACTTTGAGAATTTGGCAAAAAGTTGATTCTCCCTTAGGACTTGAAGAGTAATGGATAGGTGGTCCACGGGCCCTTCTTCATTATTTGAATACAAATAAATAATAACATACATACAACAAACAAATATGTAAATAAATAAATAAATAAATAAAGTTTAGTAAACATGAATAAGATTAATATTAATTAGTAAATATATCAATAATAATAACAAATGATCACATAAGCATCCATTACACAGAACGAAAAAAAGAAGTAAAAAATAACAAATAAATAAAAAATATTAATTAATTAATTAATCAACCACTCATATCATTAAAATATCCTAAATAAGATGAATATGCATCTAAACTAATGCAAGGGACAGAGTCACCATGGGTACGGTGGCAAATCTAGCTGTGATCATGGCCACAACCATGGTCATGGGTGGTGTCAAATGAGGATCTCGATGTAGGTAGTCTAGATGGGTTGTCGGAATGGCCGAAAGTGGTTTGTCGGCACTGGAAAAAAGGCCCAAAAGGGCTTCGGGGGCAACAAAAATCGACTACAAGGACATGATCACCGTCCGCAACTACAACGGTGCCAGTGGTGGTGAGGGGTACAACTCGATCGCCGACCACGATACGATCATGATGGTCCCATTCCGGTGGCCGGTGGCAAGCTGAAGTGGCAGTGGCGCTAGGGTGGAAATTGTTAAAATAATGGGAAATCTTTGGAAAACAGCTAGGTGAAGCTAGGCCCGAAAAGGATGGCTTAGATAGATCTTGCCATGTGGCACGATCTGAACGCCCAACAACTTGTGGTATAGTGGGCCCACCTATGAGTATATGATATATATATATATATATATATATATATATATATATATATATATGGACCGAAAGTTCAGATTGAGACCATTCAAAGTCAAAACTGACTTGAGTTGTAAAAGTGACTCTGTAAGTAGGAATCGATGCAAGAAGGCTAAATAGGCCTCTCTACTCAATTGGTAGAAACCTACGACTAAATCAAGTTGGGCCCACAAGGCCTGATCCGGTGATCCAAAATCCCTATGATGCTTGCAAATGAGATACCCTAAACATGCCAAACATATACTAAATGTTGCAACAACCTAAATCTAAGCCTAAAACCCTAGCTAACTTATAATAATCATGCTTATACCTCGTGTATACAATGATAACTCATGTTCTTTTGTGTCCTATCTCAATCTATGATCTACATGTCAGGCATGCTCAACCACCACAGCATGCTCATACGGCAATCTAGTACCCATACTCATGATTTGAAAACTAGACTCGAGACTGACCTGAAATGGGCAAAACTAAAAGTAAGCAAAACCTTAACTCGGTGTCGGGCTTTACATAGCCTTTTAGGGATGTATATGGATAGAGTCCGAGAATAGGGCAGTGTGACCTCTAAATGGGATTGCCACGGTGGTCAAATTGTTCACTCAGCATGACAACAAACATCTGAGATATAGCTAGGGTATGCGAATCATGCAGATATTCAGACAAGAAGTGTGACTCCAGCCAATGAGAGGAGTTCGGCAGGGAGTGATGGTGGGTTTAGTAAGGGAGTGTCCTTCAGGGTGAGAATGATTTCCTTGTGTTTCACCAATACAATTAGGTCCTTAACTTGAGACAAGGGATTGAGCCTTTGCCCCGAGTATAGGAGGTATCTTCATGGTACTATTTTGGGCTTATAGTGCAGGTAGCCAATGCTAGACTGGTTTTGAGTCAACAACTACGCCCCAGCTTGGAAGCAATGTAGACAGGGACTTCAGTTAGACATGTTGATTAGATAGAGGGACATGAGTGTATGCTGATTGTAAAGACCCGGAATATATATATATATATATATATATATATATATATATATATATATATATATTCGATGCGGTGGGATCGAACGTTGGTATCCATGAATTTGTTTAAATTATTTACCCGCTACCCGGTTAATTATTAATTACCCGGTCAAGTGGAAAGTATTAGTTAACCGGTTAAGTATTTTTACCCGGTTAAGTAAACCATACCATTTAACCGTTTAAACTAGTAAAGTGAACCATACCATTTAAGAGGTTGAGTGAAAAGGTTAAGTGAACCGTGGTAATTACCCAATTACCCGGTTAAAGGAATTATGGTGAAAGGGTGCTTCCACAAACCCTAGCCGTCATTTATTCTCTATAAAAGGAGAAGGGGTCGTTGAACCTAGGAAATACCAATGGATGATGGGGTGTGAGAATTTAATGAAGGGGTCGTTGAACCTAGGAAATACCAATGGATGATGGGGTATGAGAATTTAATGAAGAGAATGGTTGAAGTGTATATATATGCAGGAGGAGGGAGTATTTCATCCCTCATCTCCGTCTCAGGCGACCTCCCCATTACTGTATTGGGGTTCACGGGTCACAGTCAGACGTAATCACAAATCAGGTACGTATAATAGATAGAACATCATACTTTACTTGTTGGTAGCCTAGGTCGGCCTGAGCCCAGATTCGACTACCATGCACCGAGTGCAACCGGGGTCAATGAATTGACTCAGTCCGACACTGGGTCGTGTTATGTACGTGAATTTTGTAATGCATCGACATTGTTTTGGAGTAGTGATAGCCACCCCATAAAAAGGCTACAGCCGGGGTGAGTGAGGCACATCGATTCCTCCATCGCACTGGAGTGCAGTGATAGCCGCCCCATAAAAAGGCTACGGCCGGGGTGTGTGAGGCACTGGCACTAGAATTCGTAGTGAGAGCTTCCCACAAATGGGGCATAGCAATCACCTGAGTGCAGTGATAGCCGCCCCACAAAAAGGCTACGGCCAGGGTGTGCAAGGCATTGGCACTGGAGTGTAGTGATAGCCTCCCCATAAAAAGGCTACGGCCGGGGTGTGCGAGGCACTGACACTAGAATTGGTAGTGAGAGCTTTCCCACAAACGGGGCATAGCAATCACCCGAGTGCAGTGATAGCTACCCCACAAAAAGGCTACGGCCGAGTTGTGCGAGGCACTGGCACTGGAGACGGTAGTGGTAGCCTCCCCACAAAAAGGCTATGGCCGGGGTGTGAGGATCACAGCGGATACCTCCTCCGCATTGTTTTGGAGTATAGCGAAATCGCTCCACCGCATATTAAAATAAACATAAGGAAATAGTGGAATGTACTTGTTTTGTTTTATCTATTATACTACTTAGTGTTGTAATCACTAATGCGGAATTGCCTCCGCAGGTATGCAGATACGAGATTAGGTGATTGACATCCAGAATATGGAGCAAAATAAATATGAGGACTCCTTTTTTATTTAATTGAGAAATAAGTGTGGCTGCTGGGAAATGGTCCAAGACTGTGAGATCTTTATATATGTTTTTGTTAAATAAAAAATGTTATTCATATTTACTTAATTGTGAGTAACACCTGGCCAGCTAGGCCCACAATATCGTGAAAAATTGCGGGTCGTTACACTGATCTTGACTTATAGCTTAACTTAAGAGTCTGCCACAACGGTTGTACATGACGATAGGTCACACATCACTGAAGAGTAGATGAGACATGTGTGAAACCTCACTATTAGTCCCTTTAGGCTTGAGGGGAGATAGTGCATCTTTGGGTCACTATAATCCCGTCCGTTTTAAAGTGCGTGACTAGTACAGTATCGAGAAACACATGCCTAGTGCTCGTTGATTGAACTAGACTCACTGTAAAACCCATGACCCAAGTCAGGGTTTTATAATCAAAGTAGTTTCATTCAACTATTGTTTTTAGCCGAGTTAATTTTAGGACAAGCGTATAGAGTCGAGGCCAGTCGTGTGTTATGAACCATGAGGGGTCATACGTACCCAAGTATATGATGATAACGTCAATAAGATAGTAGCAAAATGAGTTATTAGAATATATGAGAGTATGCCCGGATTTTTTAATTTATTTTACTATTACACCGCAAAATTACTTTTAGTCCGAATAATGCATTAGGACTCATTAGAGGGCAGTTTGGGTGGGTTATTACTTATAGAGCATGTCATTGCAATGTTGTGGTGTTTATTATATTTTATGGGATTTTCCCCTATTTTAATAGATATTTTTAGGATTTATTACGAGTTATTTATTATTCTTACCTCGAGTCGGAGTCAACTTAAGTTTTATTCACAAAATTACCCTCGACCATTACCCTAACCCTCTTCTCTCCAAACCTCGACGCTGCCCTTGTGATTGCCACCGAGCCATGCAGTGCCAACCCGAACGCCCCTAGTCGCCGCTCGACCTCCGCAACACTGAATTACCTAGAGACCACGCCACCCCTTCTGACACAATTCGGTGCTGTCCGTGCCGCTCAGCTGCTGCAGTACCATCGACGCCTCCCCTCAACCCCCTCATCATTTCCCCCACACCTAGCACCGCCGCCGAGGATGGTGGAGGCCCAATCGAACAAGCCGATTGACCCCGGATGACTCATCACTGCTGCCATTGCTGCTCTCACCACCACCACTGTTGGGTCAAGCTTGCCAAGACGGTGCCAACCCATAGCCCTGATTGCCACTCATGAAAAATTCCCGAAAAACCATTGGTAAGGCGCCGGAAAACAGCCGAAAATTGCCAAAGAACCGGATAGGCTGAAATCCACCAAATCTTTTGCCGAAATCATCCTGTCAAACCCGATCGAACTTTAGACACCGATGGGTGCCAAATTCCAGTCTTGAACAGCGCGATGAAACACTAGTTGTCACCGATTGTGTAACGACCCGCCATTTTTCATGATAATATTGTGGGCCTAACTGGCTAGGTGTTACTCAAAATTAAAGCAATTATGTCAAACATTATTTGAAATCATAACTTATAATAAAATCCCA
>JAURVB010013796.1:0-57999 GCA_033002965.1 Piper betle | reverse complement strand
TTAATTACTATTCAATTCAATGTCGACAATAGGAATTTTCCTACATCCTTGCCAGCTATTACTCTGTCATGTCATGGCTCACCGCAAGTCATGCACGCGGCTTTGAGATTGAGTGCTTGCCTCTTTTTCTATTTGTATTGTACATGGGCAGCTTTGAGGGCGTTAATTACGCCTATATGGGAGAACATGACAAGCAAATGGCACACAAAGTTTCTTTATAGATATTGGCATGCATGTTAAAATTGTTGGGTGTATTGTGACCGGCGCAAGTCCACGGAGACGACAGGAGCAGCTTGGTTTCAAAGGGACAAGTGCAGTGTATTGGTAACGTGCAGGGCTGGCATGCACCGCCCCATATACCATGTGAAGGAAGGAAGGATGGAGAAAAATTGCGGTTTTATTTTTTATTTTTTAGTTGTGAGCTGGTGTTGTTGATCGTTTAGATTCATTGATGAATTCTGTAGAATATTACTATTCATATCTTGCATATTTATGAATTCATTTTTGTAGTGTTATATATGTTTTATTCATGACGATATGTGGATATGAATCAAGAAGATAAGGGGTAAGTGGGGAAGTGGGGAAGGC
This sequence comes from Piper betle, assembly GCA_033002965.1. Lineage (NCBI taxonomy): Eukaryota > Viridiplantae > Streptophyta > Magnoliopsida > Piperales > Piperaceae > Piper > Piper betle. The sequence goes on along the minus strand of JAURVB010013796.1, from coordinate 57,411 downwards.
GGGGAAGGCAGGAAAGTTTGGCTATTTCCAACTTATTATTTTTTCCAGTGTTTCCTACCTATGTATATACTTTTTCTTTTCTTTGCCAACAGTGTTTTCCAACCTATCCTTGCTTACACGTCTAACCGCTGGCTGCTGTATCTCTTTCCTGTGCTTTTTAATTCCCATGCCTTATCCACGTTTCTTGCTAAGGATGGAGACGTATATATAGATATATGTGCAGGTGGCATGATCTTTTCTTTATGCTCGGCTGCGACTTTGAAGCAAGCCAAATTCCTACAGTTTTTCTATTGGGATTACAGACCCTTCTCTTCCCTGAATATCTTTATTATTGCCTTGGAAAAAAAGGATATGTGTTCAATATTCACGTATCAGTCATGATAATTATCAATCACGTGTGATAAGTATAATCATGCACTTAACAGCATTTAATATTGATTTCTGACATTTATTAATATGATGCATTAATAAAATGCAAATCAAATAAATCAAACGGAGAAATCACATAAACGGCTAAAACGGATGCCAATGAAGATTAAAGAGCCTTTTTATCAGAAAAGGAGGATTTTTTATATATATTGTCAGGTGGTGGAAAAATTATACCTAATTACTATAAAAGAGAAAATTTTATTGTAATGACAAATCTAGCCTCAAATCATTGTAAAAAAAATCTTTTAAAAATATGCCTAAATAGATGTCGGCTTGGCCAATAGCAGTCGAGCAAAGGGTGGCTAGATTTAGCCTCCTGGCATCTTAAAAAAATAGATTATTTTAAATATGGTTGCAGCAGCAATGGGCTAGTGGCGGCTATTTGAAAGGGGCCGGTCGGCCGCTCAAGGCCAAGGTGGTCGAATCCTAGTCTTGGATGGCTAGGATCTAGCAACCCAGACCTCTGGTGACCCGGGGCAGTCGAATTAGTTGCGACTGACGATTGCCCCCTTAAAGTTTTTTTAATTTTGTAAGTGTAGTGTAGATAATTTGCATTTCCCCCTGTTTTAGTAGTTAGGTATAATTTTCTCACCACTCAGTAATATAAAAAAACCTCCTTTTCTGATAAAAATTTTAATATTAATTTATTTAGTCAAAATAACGAAATAGCCTCTAAATAAAATCACAAATCAAAAAATATCTAATTCCCACATGTTAGACAAAATCGTCAAGTTATTTCACACGAATAATTCAAATTATTAAAAATACATTGAACCCGCCACACATATTTATAGAGAGTGAAGATATATCATCTAATAGCAATACCTTTTAGTCTAATAACTTTTCATCAACAGTTGTTACGTTTAAGAGAGTTACAACCTTTCGTATATAAATAAAAATTAAATAATAATTTCTAACAATTTTTTTATTTTAGAAATTAGAAGTCTATAATATCAACGCTATCTTAAATATAAAGACAACCTTATACAATACGAACGAATAAGTTAAATGATTTATTTAAAGTCAAATAGACGAAGTTACTGCTAAATTAGGAGGGTTGGGAAGCAAAATATTGACAAATATTTTGAAGTAAGGTGGAAGGTAATAGTTTTTATTGAAAACTCTATTAGAATGCAAACGATGTGATGAGTTAAAACATTCGAACATTCTAATCAAAGAAACTATTATACGTGATTTTCATAGTTTTTAAATTAGGTAGTTTTTTTGTTAATGCAAGTTTTAATTGATTATTTTAAATATTATTTTAACATATTTTAAGCAATAAATGCCCATGTATTTACATAATTTTAAAATTTTCTTACGAATAGAAACAATGGATGCAATTGTAGTCCACACAATTGTACTTTTTTCCCTATATTTTACTTAATTATGGATTTTAAAAAGTACACAAATATATACAACCAATTGAACCATATTTAGCTCCGCCCGGGAGCGACGCCGGTGGAGACGCACGGCGTCGCGTCGCCCCGGGCGGAGCTAAAATTTTTTCCAACCAATTAATGTCTTGATAAGTTTTGTTATTAACAAAAATATTTATACGTATTGGGGTAAAGTTTATGTAGTTTTATTATCTGGGTTTGGAAATGGTAGGAATACGTGAAGAACTCCAGAGGTGTATTGTTGTTTACTTGGAGGTGGCTTCCGAGAGCAAGCATGTAAGCCCTGGTTTATCTCTGCCATTGTGCACAATTCAACCCCTTCTCTTTGTTTTATATTTTTGTTCCAACATGCATCAATTATATTATTCTTTGATGACTTAATTAATTTACGGCCCCTTGTCTAATGCTAGTTTTTTCCTTTACTGAATATGATACAGAATGCAGTAATTTCATAAAAGATATTGTTAGTCACTTGAGTTGCCCCTATGCCTGTTTGTTAAGTCATAGTAACTCATATTTTTGCAAGTTAGTACCTTCTTATCAGCTTTTATTTTATAAATAAACGTATCGAACGCTTTAATTGGCTAGATGCCACTCTTTAATGATTTTGTTATATGTAACATGATTTTCTTAAGATTTATATAGAGTCAGTTTGATCACTAAAAAACATCATTAAGGGTAACAAAAAGAAAAAAAATAGTATGAGCAAGTATTAACGAGCAGTGGTGGGAAATGGCAGAACTTAGGGTGAGATATGCAGGAAGTAAGCTGTGCTGTGACCGGCATGGGCATTGAAGGCCACGGCGATCCAAAGGACCTCGCTGCTACATGAACAGCTTCCACCATGTCGTTGAGGACTATCCATCTGTGGCAACAATGAACCTAAATTGCTTTTCTTAATTCATCCTTTCGTTTTGGATCATTTCTACGTCATCATCATCATATACTTTATCTTAGCTAACTCCACATTGTACCCATAAATATTTTCACTTCTAAATCAATGACATAATTAAACCATGCTATCATATTGATCGACCCATGCATGAGGTGCTCATTTCTTAGTTCAGAAATCAAAATGTCAAGATCGTCTTCTCCGACATTATTTCCTGGCTAGACAAGAGAGCAAGCCCGTTGTAAAATCTAGACATTTTAGTGTCTTTGGATGGAAATGTGAACGTATCATCAATAGGCAACACACAAGTCTCGTTATGTCGCGAGCTAAGGTGGAAAGTTGATTCATTATTTGGTTAATAAAATGCGAACGTGATGATCTTTTTGACGATCCAATAAAAAATAGATAGTCTTGTTTTCTAATTTTATGGTTTTTTTGGCTATGCCAAAAAGGATTGAAAATTTTTCATTTTAGATGAGTGAATCCCAATTAAAAATTAAGTACGCAAACCCAAGCTATGTCTACATTTTTTATGAAAGGTTGGGCTTGTTTATGTACACTCTTTCGGCCGTCAACGACTCGCGCATCATAGCCCAAATGGGCTAAGGCAGTCGGTGCTTGGGCTTGTGAAAATGGTACCCAGAACATTAATATTGGCTAAAGATTGGAATTGTATACCCAAGCATGAGAACCCGGTTTTATACATTGATATATAATCACAATATTTACTTGATAATTTACAACATAATATATACTTAGGGGGTTAGTGAAACTGGCAATGTAATTTGCATCCGTTATTCTGGGCTGTAAATTTACATTTACGGTTAGTGAGATTAATTTTTAAGTATAAATTATATTCATACAATTTTTAAATAATTCACATCGAGCCTTAAAAATAATACAAGCCCGTTAATCAAATTACATATTTCCCACCTATGTGAATTTAATTCATAGGCTTATAAGCTTAAAATATAAAATATAAAATAAATTCATACTAAATTTATAACTTAAACTCATTAAAAAATGTAATCTCATTTACACTAGATTAACAATAAATTATTATTTATATTTTCAATCTACTTTAACAATGCAAATTAGATTTACAATTTCACAAAACCCCCTTTAAAAAAAAGTTTACCTTAAATAGGGGTCGAAAAATTCCTATCCCTAAATCAATTTGAGTTGTCCAATTACAAAGACGACCCAAATTAATTATACCTTAAAAGGAAAAAAATACCCACCACCCTTAGGCCCCGGTGGCTGGACCAAGCCGCCTCACTTAGGCCAAATCTGTCTGGAGGCAGCTGGATTTGTAGGCCACACAGCCAAATCTGGCTGGAGTCCTGCCAAACCAGACCACCGGCAGCAGATTTAGCACACAGCCAGATTTGGTGGCTATGGCAACCAGCCCGATCGACCGCAGCCAAATTTGCTGGTCACCATGCCAGCTTCAGCCACCCCAGCCAGGTCTGGTCGAAGGCTGCACACTTTGCCCAGATCTGGTCACTCGCCGCTGTTGGGGTTTTTTCTCAATTTGATTGAATGTGGACGTTCTTGTAATCGGACGGCCAAATTGATACGGGCGAGCATGAATTTTTTCCTCCTTGGAGGCAGGCTATTCAAACTCATGAGATATATGCAAGAACAAGAACTAGATTTAAACTTGTGAGTACAACTTAAACAGCAAGAATCATATTAGCATTCATAAAAAAGAAACCAACTGGTTGATTGGCACATTTAATCTCAATACTCTGTCTTCAATCTATACCATGAAAAAGAAATAAAATGCAGATTTTCCTTGGTTTTGCACTTGGTGGAATCGAACCACCACCCCTCATGGACAATTCCCGAGTGCTCTTCCATTTGAGCTAATGTGCATGATAAGAAAGATTTCCATTTCTCACAGTATATCATACACAACATAGAGTAACACGTGAGTACAACTTAAAGGAGTGCCCATCCATGCAAATTTCAATTTTTCAACCCTGTTCGCATTTTTTAGATTATCACCACAAGCTCTAGAGTTATCCAAGAAATGGGACATCAGTTGTAAGCACGTCATAACACTGCAAATAAGGTAAAAATAAAAATTTATTTTCAAAGATACTAGTGTAGGGAAACAATCACCTTATTCCGACGAGAATGGTCACTCTCAAAATAAGTCCAGACTCAAGTTTCCTCTCTACATCAACTAAATTAAAACCTGAAAACCTTAAACAAAACAGAAGAAGATGGCTTTAAGTTGTTACATACCATATCCTAAAATTGCATTACAATGTGACAGGTTGACTCCAACACATTTCTCTTTTTTTAAGTAATGTACATATGTAAGCTAGTTGCTCATCACCTAGGTTCACACCCAACAAAAAAATAATATTCTTTCCACTAAAATACTTAATTCACTAATCCAACAAACAACAACATGTTCAACAACGTAACTAGCAATCACAACCAATAAATCGAAAATTACTTTAAGACAACAATAATATGTTTCAAAAGAATTTGGATCATAAAGACAATAATATTGCGACCATCGCATTTTCTTGGGCATTAAACAAAATTAATCCAAGATGCTTCTACTCTAAGCTTGCCAACTAAGACTGCCAAGCACCAAACAAAACAAATTACTAGAAATCAAAGGATCCATTCTAGAATAGCATCAAGATATGAAAAAAAAAATTTGCTACAGTTTTTCATTTTTTTCCCCATAATCATATTAGCAGATTTGAAAGGTAAACAATGATAATCACCCATGATTTTGCATTGTTAGCTAATGATACATTCTTCATTCTTAAACACAGAAAAGAAAATTCGTCCCAGCAAAGTTCTTACATTAAATCAAAATGAAAGCATACTCTAATGCATTTTAACCCCCTGTTTATCTAAAATTAAACAGCTTATTAAAAAAATTAATTTAGGGAGGATGAACATGAAACATTCCTGCTCTTTTCATATGTACACCACCAAGAAGAATTAAAAATCATGATATAATGCCCCTCAAAAATTCAAAACAACAAATAAAAATCAATAGCCAAAAACTTCACCTTTTTGCTGACTCAGTGTTGCTCGGGATCGTTGGGCAGTGTCGCCGTCGCCGGAGTCCAAAAGGGCGGTGGTGGCAGTGGTCTAAGAGTGGCGTCGCGCAGCCCTCCCACGAGATATGTCAGCGGCAATGTCGAAGGGCAGGGCAGGTAGCTACTTCTCTGGAGTTTTGCCATGAGTCGCCTATGGTCGGAGGAGGTGACGAGGCAAACTCCGCTGCGATGCGTGGTGGCCGCCTTCCTCGGTCGGAGAAGGTGACGGGGCAAGCTCCGACGGTGGCGGCGGCCGGAGCAGATGGAATCGATGACGGCGAGCGCTTCGGAGAAGGTGACGGGGCAACTCCATCATCTCCAAGGGTTCATCTCAAAAATTGATTTTATCTTGACCGTCCTTGTGATCGGACGGTCACTATTAAAATGTAGCGCAGCAAAAGTTTTATATATATATAAAAATATCAAAGTAAGTGATTCTGTCCCGAGCTTAATTAGGACATCTGATTATAAAAATAGCTCAATTTTATTCATATGATCAAATAAAAAATTTTAAAAAATATTCTCCCTCCCACGCAGCCACCACCACTCCTCCCCTTGTTGGCCAACTTCCGCTATCACCTCTACCTAGTACCAGCAGCGAGTTGCCCTCCCCCCACCACACCGGTGTCAACAACCCACTCCCCATGTCACGTCATCCTCTCCCTTGTCCCCCCGTTGCCGCCTTTACCACCGCCATGGCCATGGCTGGCTCTGCCACCTCCCTCCCCTTCCTCAACTCCATGGTGAGATCAGGCTGGGGTGCCCTTATTGGGCGGCGAGGCCAGAATTGGCTGCCGCCAACTAGGTCTGTTTGCCACAGGTGGGATCTGGTCGTCCCCTAGCCAGATCTAATCAAGGGACGGCTAGATTTGGCTATGCAGCCTAATTTGACTACGGCCAATCATGTCTAGCCGCTTTGCAGTCGAATTTGGCCGAGGGCAGCCAGACATGGCCACCCTTAGCCTTAGGCAATGCGCTTGCCGCCCTTGGCCAAAGGCAGTGACATCGCAGCAGCGGGCGCCTTTGAGAAAAAAATTATTTTTTTTAAAACAATTCATTTAGGTCGTCCTTGTAAGCAGACTGCCCAAATCAAAGTGTAAGGCAAAAAAATTTTTTTGCCCAGGCACACCTCAGCCCTTCTCAAAATATTATATAAGACACTAGGAATAGAGTTTTTAGTCACAAAAATCTAACCTGGTCGACACAAAAGACCACACAACCAGATCTGTGGCTACACATCTGGATTTGACATGTGCGGATGCAAGGTCACTATCATGCGCACCAGATCTATGGCCGCACTACCGGATTTGACCTGTGCGGATGCACGGTTGCCGCCGACGCGGTTAGGGAGGGGCTTAGCTTTTTTTTCTTTTGAAACTAATAGATATGGGCCCTTATTGTAGTCAGGCAACTAAGATCAAACTTTAAGGCAAAAAATTAGCCATCAAGACTATATATATATATATATATATATGAAAAAGTTTCTCTGAATTGAGGGTAGATAGAGTTTTCGGCCCCCAACTTCTACTCATCATAAAGACGGCCCAGATTTAATTAAAAAAAAACCAAAACAACCCTCCACCCCCTCCATCGGTGGCGACCACTACTAACTAGGTGGGCCTGACCACCAACTAATTTTTCCCTTTTCTAAAGATGTAGCCAGATATGGCCACTACCCTGCTAGATCAAACAGTGACCAAAATTTTTATTTTCTTAAGGCGCAGCTACTTGCTAATTTTACTGTCCCCCAATTGGCTAGATCTGGCCAGCGATGCCTAAACCTAACCGGCGGCAACGAAATCTGGTCGTGCTGCGATATAAGGCTATGCGGTAGGCCATGCCACCCACGACGCCGTTAAGAAAGGGGTTTAGGTTTTTTTTTTGAAATCAAACTTTGGGGCAAAAACCTGGCTCAGGCAATCGACACCCATAGGTATATCCATTTAACTTTTTTAAGTTTATGATAAAACATTTTTAAAACCAAAAAGGTTACTTATATTGCAACTAGTATGATTTAGATTTTGGTCAGGTACTGTTAAATACCATGTATTAAATGAACTATTCATAACAAGGAGATTTCACCTATAAACATCAGACTCTAATATGATGTTCTCTGATCATGAAAACTTTATTCAACACAGTTTGAAGTAGAGATGTTAATTGTCAACATCTAGTAAGAAGTAATTGCTAAGAAAATAGCCAACGTTCTTCGTAAATGGAATCCCACGTCCTTAGCTGGCTGCATCCTTCTAAGAAGAGTCCTTGCTTCTCGTATCTCCTCTGCCCTCGGTCGACTTGTCCAACCAAGAAATATGTCTTCTAATGGTGGTCATCGTGGGTGAAGATTTGATGGGCAAGCATGATTTTGATTGACTATGATTTAAAGCCCTCACTCTGCAAGATGCGAGGTCATCACTCGGTCCTTTATGCCATAATATCTCAAATACCGTGATGCTGATTAAGAAGATGGAGAACAACCTCCCCTACAATTGTTCAAAAGCATCAAGACTATTGAAATGCCCCCACCTCGACGATTCTCCGAATCTTCCAAACACAAAACTTGGCCCCATTCTGATTACAGGGAAGCGTACATCCAACTGGCTATGGCCGTTTGAGCCATTCATTTTAGGGGAACTCCAGCTGTAATGAGAAATAAGAATGCATTGGGTAGGAGAAATGGGCCAAGTTGGTGTATATTGTAAGCTGGCTGATATACATGGGTCCATGTACACTTTGATTTTTATTGTGAAATATATACAAGGGGAGGAGGATGCATAAATGGCCCGAGAAGTAGGAAAATCATCGTAAAGTTTGGATTTTGGAGCACACATGCGTCGATGATTTGGTGGGGGATGAATCTTTGGAGTTCGATCATGTCGAACATCTCATTACTAGCGTCAAAGAAGCTCACTTGTGTCTTGACCATACACCGATATACATATCCCTTATTGTTGCCTTAATGAAAAAGTGACATCCATTTTCTTAGGAGATTAGAAATTCGACTTTTATTTAGTTTGATAAATCTAATTAATTTAAGAAAAATAAATAAATTGCCTCATGTATGCTGCAATGGATGAAGGGTTTTGCCTCCATTTTCCATATGAGCAGACAGCTATGAGACAAGGCCTGCAGGCAAGGGCCAGAACTTTTACTTTGATGGTCTTTGTGTTATGTCTGCTGAACCTTCTCAGTGGCTGACAGGTTGCTAGTGCATCAACTCCCTTGTGGTGCAGAGAACTGTGCTTCTTCCCAGATCGGAGTAGCATCCACAAGAACAGTATTGGACTTAATGATCTACTGGCTGTAAAGTTCCAGTACGTTGCTACCATGCACTCCCTTAGTTCTTCTAGTCTGGTAATTGAAATAGTAACAATTAATGACTTTGTACGAATCTTCTGCTCTAATGTGAATGATTGGAATTTGGAATATATTGTTGGAGATTGGTTGTATTTTTAAGCTTCAAATCTAGGCTCCATGGACATACATAACCCTTCGTGAGCGTTAAAACGAACGTGGGTTAAAATTCTAAAAATAAATCAATCTTACTGCTCTCTTTCTCCTCCTTTCGTGCGTCGCCCTCTCAACCATCCTCCTTGCTGATAAAGAACGGCCTAACGTGCCACTAAGCAATAACCACACAAGCGGTCACCAATTTTGTTGAAATTTTAAATGTGCTATTGTAAAAACTAGCTTAGACCCGTGATTACGGATAAACTTTTTAAAGTTTAATTAAAATATAAAATTAAAAATATATAATATTAAAAAATTTTCTTTTACATAAAGCATGATAAATAACTATATAATAATTTTATAATTTTGAAAAGTTAGTTAAAAACATCTATAAATTTTTAGTTGAAAAATTCTAATAAATAATATTTTGTCAAGATCAAAGTTAAATATTTATATTAAATTCTTATATTGATTGTCTTGTACAGAAAAGATTTAAACTTTCAAATAATCATTAAAATTACACTTAAATGTTATGTAATTAGTTAAAGTTATCAGTTAAAATTTTATTATTTTTAATATACAATATATTTTAATTTAATTAATAATACATGAAGAAATTTAAATAATTTGGAATACAAATATTAGTAAATATTTAATTTTAAATACAATTTTTAGAAATACATTTAAAAATATTATGCTCACTAAAATCAATTTAAAAATTTTAAAATAAAAATTATATGAAAAGTTTTAAAATTAAATTTTAAATATTAATATATAATTAATTAATAACACTTATTTTAAATAATTTGAAGTAAATATTAGCTAATATTGAGTTTTGAGTCAGTATTATATAAAAATGAAGAATTTTGGACAAATAAGAGAAAAAAATAAGACTCTCAGGATAAATTTTAGACCGAGTAAAAAATAAAAATAAATAGTTTTAAATATTTAAGAAAAGAAAAAAAAGGGATTTGTAGAACCATAATTAATACTACGAGAGGATAAGGCTAAAATATGACAATAATAAATTAAAAAACTAACATGATATAGTTTGTAGTTAATATGGCTTTTGATATAATTGATTAAAATTAGACCTTTCCCTAAATAAAAATTATATGCATTATTCTCTATCAAAGTATACTTTTTTTATTTTTGTTGGAAAACGCAAGCCTTTTTTAATTATTCTCTATTAAATTATACCTTTTAAACTTTTCTCAGTGTTTTTAAATTTTTTGAAAGTAATGTCCTCTCAGCATATTTATTCAATCACGCGGTGAAATCATGAGAAAAAATGAGCAAAATGAACAATGAATAAAAATATTTATTTTTAAAGAACCTTGTTGAAAGTATGTGTAAATAGGATATAGAGTTGTCCGTACTCGTCATTACCTTTTTTAACAATAACTGGACCGGACCCTCTTGGGGCGGGAGCATGAGTGATTAGTGATGCCTTGTACGGGCAGACCCAATTATTATTATTCTCATAATTTTTTTTCAAACATTACTCTCATAATTTTTACTTTTATGTGGCAGCCATAATTGTTGTGATTGAGCTTTACAACATTAATTAATTGTTCTAAGACTTATTTTACAAACCACAACATGTTCAGACCAAAAATAACTTAATTAATTCCACCTAATTGCTATATGGAGCATAATTTAAATATTGTATTGTATAGGGCAATCCAACCTGATATACACTACAGTTTACAGTTAATGCCTTAAACAATTTAACATATATACGGTGGTTTCCGATATGAAATTTTTTGAAATCATTTTTTAAAAAAAATTATAGTATTTTAAGCGATATTTAATTAAACATTGACAATAAAAAATAAGTTTTCTAAAGCATAAAAAAATACTTTTTATATTTAAGAATATATTTTATTAATAATTTTAAAATCTAATTGAACCCAATTTAGTACAGTTGAATTAAATATATCCAACACCAATTATAAATCCTGACATTAATATAGTATGATCACCGTATTTAAAATTTGGTAGAATAAAACAAACTAAACAAGTTCAAACCCGCTCACTAAACTCTACTCCAAAATCACATGAATGCACTTGCATCCGTTAAGCCGAGCTTGCACCTCCCATTCGCCTTCGTCTTCAAGGCAATGACAAGTCTCAAAAACATGAGGCTTAGAAGCCCTCTCTGTAAATATTTTTAATCTGACCTAGCCCTTTCATCTCTTGTAGTTGCAAGTTAATATTAGTTAATAACTTCGCCCAAGACGCCGACATGGATTGGCCCCTGCTCGAGCAAGGGCTGATCTGATTACTTAAAATGAGCACTTGCCCAACTCTGACGTCCGCCTAACAACTTACCTGCTGCCATGTAACTCTAGCTCGGAAAACAGAGAAAAAACATGATACAACGATCTACCAAAAGAAGATCATCAATGTATGGGAGGTCAAACTATTCACATTTGAAAGGTTTAGCTCATTAAGGAGTCGGTTCATTCTTCCATTTTCAACGAATTGCTTGGATTGAAAGGCTTGAGTTAGACGAAGAGGGCCGCACAAAGTTTCAACTGCTGTGGGTTCCGGCAGCTTCAAATTCATTGAGCTAATGACATGAGTTGGATTGCGAGTTGTGACAGTGAGCGGCCGAGGATGGGAAGACCTGTACTGTGTCAATCATCTTGATAAGAACACGAACTGACATATTAGATCCATTAAGGCCTACAAATATTACGAAGGTCAAGTAAATTAAAGGACTGAGTAGATCATTAATATTAAAGAAAAGGTAATATTGTGGCTGGTGGTGTTCTTTATAAAAAAATGGTAGATTCAAGATCTCCGACTTAATTCACAGTTTGGCAGGCGAATATCAACCTTGAAGTGCCCGTTAATTCATCGCCAAGTTCTGATTAAATTAATGCAATAGTTAATCATGATCACTTGCACCATTTGATCTTGTGCACTGATCTGTTCTTGAAGATGTGAATTAACAACTCAGAGGTTAGTAGTAGTACAACTCGAAGTCGGGCGTGTGTGGGTGTGCGGGCTCGAGTTTCGGGAACCGACGACGTCGATGGCGCCACCGTCGTTGGTGGGTGGTAGCTCTTGGGATTCGCGATGAATCCGAATTCATTAGAACTTTATTCCCAGGGGATTACTTCTCTTAACTCTTAAGTGTGCACTACACCTCGCACTTTATTTCAATGACCATATTTATCCTTTTTTCGTTAATAGGTCAAATTTATATAAAATATAAACTTTTTCTCTTTCTCTCTCTTTTTTTTAGTTTTGCTTGAAACAAATTGAGTGATGAAAAAATTTTTTAATTTGTATTCTGAAATGGCTGAAAACAGAAAATTGGATTTATATGACGTTGGACAGTGAATCTATGCCCTAATGTATTTCACTGGCTTTGTGCACTGATGCGTTCAATCAAGGGTGGTGTTACGAGGGGCATAATAGGCACCATGTATGAAATTTTATAGGATAAGAGTTAGATATGGATATTTTCAACTCCTAGTGAGATTCCCCTTCTTTGGATTGGATTAGATCGACTCATCCCTAAGAGATTAGATTTTCATTTGGGCTTGTGGATTTGTCGTTTAGATATTCAATCTTACTTCAATTATAGATGAGCCGCAAATATGTTCAATATTTAGGATAAATTATGCTCGTATTCCCTATCAAATTCGGGTCATATTCAGACACACTTGAATTTGGAGGAGATGTGGTAACCAGTTTAGGATTTTTTTAAAAGAAAAATGAACCAAATGTTAGCTAAACTTGTAATTGGCTTTAATTTTGATCATATTCAATCGATTTCAGTTTATTTAATATTGTGGGTACTGGGTACAATTTATTCCACGTTCAGTTTATTTACATTGTAATATGTGATGTGGTGTAAAATGTGTTAAATATGAATATGTGATGCCAGTGAATTCTCAGATAATAATGATGACTACTATTTATAATTAAGAATATTATTTTCAATGTCACAATAATTATTAATATTACTCAAAAAGTAATACTCTTAATCTTTCTCTCTTTTTTTAAGGATCTTAATCTTAGTCGTATATTTTTAATAGTTCTAAGAGCTGAGTGCAATGTACGAGCTTATAGTGAAATTCTTAATTAAACATTTCATTTTATTCTAAGGGAAATTGGGTTGACACTATTCGGCCTGCTCGAGTGGATGATCATACCAGGGTTGGGTGCGTCATAATTAGCCCAAGAAAATGCAAATTAATAGTAGCATACTTTTGATCAATTAACTAATTAATTAGATTAATGTATTGATTGCAGCGTGAAAAAATGTATAAACCTAAAAAGAGTGGATGAGGGATAGGAGCATTGGCTTGCAGAAGAATATTATTGTATTGGCTTTAATTAACAAATATATATTTAAGTGGAAAGAAGAACATTTAAAGTCGGAATTTATTTTTTTGTGAATGAATATTATAACACTATATTCTCTAATCGAATCGTACAATGTCCTTTGTATCACTAAACTAATGAGCCGTTGATGAATGGCCTAAGCAGCATCATGGCATTTTCATTGGAATCTTACTTAGTCCTGGATGTGAGCTATATAGATTTATCTTCAAACTTAAATTACTTAAAAGACTCACTACTTGGAGTTTTTGGACCAAAAAAGAATGTTTTAAGTAAAAAATTACTAATTTTCATCTATATAATTTAAATGTAGTAAAAAAGAAATTTATGATTGAAAGATATCATAATAAAAAATTCAGTAAATGATGAAATATAATTATTCACGACTAAAGAGGAATAAAATAAATGTAACAACCCCACATTTTACTAGCATTGATATACCGATATGACTACTAAGAAGCATCTACGTATCGATAAAAGCAGTTTTAAAGATCTAACAATGTGTGTAATTTCCATCCAAGCATTGTAAAAAAAGGGATTAAGTCATCAGGCTTTATATAGTTCGGTCTAATTGTGAATTTCGAATATATTGTAACGCATTTTATTACAAAACATTTTATATTAAAAGTTATTTTAAAATTGTTCCATTTTTATCTTTCACACAACATTGAGGGCAAGTTTAATATATTTCTTTAGTCTAAAATTCTAAGGCATAAAAAACCACATGAATTGTTTACGTCCATGCCTGTTTTTAAGTTATAGAGCTGCTGTAGTATGGCGTGACGTGGTTATTTTTAAGAGGAGGGTTTTGGGTTTCTAGGTGGTATTTTTCGGACGGCTTCTTAAAAAATTTTCCTTCCAAAATGTTCTCCTAGGAAACTGGCTTGCACGTGTAATAGCTAATATAGGCATAGCTCATGCTACAATCCTGTCCAGTATTATCATTTCTTTCAAAAAAAAGTATTATCATAAATGAAAATTATCGTCCGTGTTATGATGTAGATGGTTGACAATGATGATACTGCTAACAGAGTATCAAATATGGTTTCGAAGTATCGATCCTAAATGCATTCTATCAAATCATTCCTTGTGCCAGTCCACCGGATAAGAAGTAAGAACAAACATTTGTGAATCCACTCCGAGTCTCCAATTACAAGACGCATACTTAACACACGCATGCATCATTTTCATCATATAAAGCCTCCGCATAATGCAGGTATACATGCTCTTCCCGTCCCTTTTACCTCACACACTTGGTGATGAACTGTTATGAGTCTGTGACAACATGACTTTCACCGAAGAATTCGAACAATAGATGAGCTCATTCCATCAACATCATATAAAGCCTCGGCATAATGCAGGTATACTTGTTCTTCCCGTCCCTTTTCCCTCACACTCATGGTGATAAACTGTTATGAGTATGTGACAACATGACTTGCACCGAAGAATTCGAACAATAGATGATCTCATTCCATCAACATTCAACAGCTGGTTCATATGAGATGGGCATCACGATGACATTGGCATTAGCTCAGGCCAACATTGGCGAGACGCAAGAAAAAGAGAAACAAACAAAGCTAGGAGAAGAAGACTCTGCAACAGGTAGTAGAAGGCCTACTTTTTTCAATCCAGAAGGCGTATCTTGTTTTAGTTAGCGTGGATTGTTTGGAAATCGGCTAAAGAGGAAGGATTCCAAGCGGCGTCAAAAAGGTAGAAAAAAGAGCCTCCATTAAGTTGTAGTGATCCTCATTTCTCTAATTCCTTCGGCAAAACTTGGAAAAAATGTCTGCGGAAAATTCCATTTCCTTGAGAGGGCTATTGCTGAAATTTCTACCCGATAAAAGTTCGTATAACATGGAGTTTTACCGCCTTCTAGTTCACTTCTATGATAATATGCAGATAATAAACATGAAGTATGGTTGTAACACTCAAGTACAAGTTGGCGAAAGAGCACCTTTAGTATAAGGGAAAGCTTTTAAATTTTATGTATATTCAAATAAACCATAGTGACAATTTAGACCACCTTTGATCATGATAAGATCGTATAAAGTAGGCTTTCATATACAAAAGAGAGCATGTTAACGAAGGCCTTCCCTTCTTAAGGATTATTTTATTATTTAAGTTTTTTTGGTAGAGCCACTAAACTATCAATATAATTACAGTTCTTACAAATTATTTTCTTCTGTTTAATTATCAACCATTATCATTTATTAAAGGTAATCTATGATATATAACATAATTTATTTGAAACCATGCTGTAAAATATAAACTCATCGATCGCTAATGGTTGAGTAGATAAAGTGGCCAACTAGCAGTCAAATTTCCGGCAATTAATCATTGTTTCTCCACTTAATGACAAGATTAAGATTAGAATAAACATGCACGTCTAATGAAACTTCAACAGATTAGTAAAGATGGGTCTTCTTCCCCCACTCAAAATATTGGTCTTTTGTTTGAGAGGTGGCGATCACTGGTGCAGTGCTTCACAGTCCACACCAAATAGACAATTTTCCACGAAACAGGGGAACCTTGCGGCCTTCTATGGAAAGATAGTCATTAAATTAGTATGCCAACGGTCGGTTCGGCTTGGATTTTGCACGATCCGAACTCAACCCGATATTAAATATGTGCATTCTATGCACATAAGCCCTATTTCTAATTTAACTATCCGAACCTAACTTAAATCCGGAATGAACACAAAATAATAATAATAAATATATTACATATATTTATATAAAAATACACAAAATTTTAAATATTTTATAATAGCCAGCTAAGTTGTCGCATTATTTACGATTTATATTTCGGATAAATTTTAATTTTACATATTAATTTTTATTTAATAATAAAATAAATAATAATAATTTAATATATTAGATACAAGTTTTAAGTGACTCAGGGCTAAAAAATATAAATGTTAATTGAAAAGAAATATATTGTAATAATTTGATTTATTTTTATTTTTATATTCTAATTGGTCAAATTTCATACTTTTAATCATAAATTATTATTATTTTATTAATATGAGCAGATTATTCTTGTTTATAATAAAAATAAAAAAATATTTTTGAAATTATATATTAAAATTTTAAAATAAAAATAAAAATTAAATATTTGTATATTCTAGTTTTTGATACCCGCAAGCCTAGACCCAAAACGGTTGAACTCAAATTGGACATTTTTGAGAGGGTCAAGTTGGGGTGGGGTAAGGTTGGGTACTTTGTTTACCCAGACTCATTGATGATACTACATTAAACCCATTATAAAACCATGTAAACTCTTTTTGTTTTTTTTGGCATAGTTGCTCCGTTTTCTTTTATATATATCACAATGTGTTCTAATCTAGAGCACTCTGTTCCAGTCGCCCCTAGAGTGAACATTTTATAGTAAAGATGTTTATCAAATTTGACGAAAAAACAAGACGAAATAAAACGATCACTAACGACTAATTTTGAACTAGATCGGACAGGAAGAAACATCTATTTATCAAGTGAAGTGATCTTCCAACCATTTGAGAGTCCGTGACGACCAGAAAATCATAAAGAGACAAACCAATCATACCCACAAGAATGATTAGAAAATTTTTCGATACATTAATTGATATTGATTTTTATGCAAATCTTGGCATGTAATTTTACAGAGGGGTAAAGTGACAAGATCTAGCTTGTAATTAATTGGGATTAATTTTCATGAGGACCACCATACTCTCAAAATTTCCTAACCTTGTGCTTCTCTCTAATTAGCCAAAATTACAACCAGTTTTTTTATATTATGTATGTCACTAGTATTAGTATGTGTTGAAGGTAAATTGATAGTGTTTAAGAAATAATTATAATAATTCAATTAATCTCTTTTAATTTAAATAATTAAGACCAATCAGACAAGGCTACTACTTACTACATATACTACAGTGTAGCCCTGACATGCTCTAAAGTACCTAATTTTTTATTTTTTATTTAGTTTAATAGTCTACAGTAGATTTCCTGATCCAATAATCAAAACTCTAAAACAACCAAAAGCACCAGCAAAACTCGGCTACCTATCCAATCCACCTCATGATCATGATCAACCCCCCCCCCTGTACACAACCAAACATAATAAACAAATCACTAATCTTCCCACCCAAAAGCACCATACATGCACTACCAACGCCGCCCGCCGGTGGGCTCTCTTCCTCCTTTTCGCGCATGCCCAAGCAAGAAGCCCGATGTGTTCAAAGAGTGAAGGCGTGTGTGTAAATGGACGATGAAGTCAAATCTAAACACCACTGTTACAAAAAAATGATGGCTTAAGGGTAGAAAGGGAAGTAAGGAGGAGGAAGAGGAGTAATTTATGGTGGAAGAAGATGCGTTTCTCGGCCATGGAATTGGATCTGGTGTCACTTTTTTATAAGAAGGCGGTTTGTCCTTCTGAAGTAGTGTGTAATAGCAGCAGGTGGCTAACAAGGCTTACTTGTTGAACCGTCTCTGCTATGATGCTAATCCAACAACGACGTAGCAGTTAGCAAGTGAGATCGTCAGATTGGGATAGGCAGACTCAAGATACAGATAAACCCAAGCTCAAAATCTTTTTGGTTTTCTCCGGTGGTGTCATCGGCGGTATTGAGGAGCTTGGAACAGGGTGGCGCATTGAAGACTCCAGCTTTTTGTGTCTTCGGAGGGGGTGTTGAAGAGATTCGGGTCATTATTCTGCATTTAAAGTTGGTCCAGGCCTTTGTCAAGGACGAACTCCCTTCTTCATTCTCAAGTTCTATACCAAGTGAATGCTGCTGTGGTAGCAGTCTACGCCACTCGCCTACTCTGCCCCAGCCGCCATTAGCCGAAAGCCATTCACGCCTGGATCACTTTTGCAGTCTCTTAAACGAATCAACCAAGGTGTGCCCATGATCAAAACACTCTTTCTTTGTTTTTTTGTTTACAATGAAATCTTGGTTGGGTATCTGATTTGTTTGATGAGTTGATGATCTGTGTTTGTGTGAACAAGAGCGGTCGAGATGTTACCCCAGAAGCAAGCGGAGGAAGCGATTGTGTCGAGCTACAACGAGACGGAGCATGACGGCAGGGAGGAAGAGGAGAAGGAGAATCACTCCTCTGGTTTCAACATGAAGAGCCTGCTCTGGCATGGAGGCTCCGTCTACGATGCCTGGTTTAGCTGCGCTTCCAATCAGGTGTGCAAGAAATCGGCAGTCTTTGTGTGCGAAACATTTTGGTTTCATATTTTCTCATCTCATGTTTCGATTGCTTGTTTCCAGGTTGCGCAGGTGCTGCTAACATTGCCATACTCCTTCTCCCAACTGGGAATGCTCTCCGGCATCCTCCTGCAGCTCTTCTACGGCATCGTTGGGAGCTGGACGGCGTACCTGATCAGTGTTCTTTACGTTGAGTACAGAAGCAGGAAGGAGAAGGAGAACGTCAACTTCAAAAACCATGTCATCCAGGTCCCTCCAATTCGTCTCCGTCTTTGCATCAAAATCTTCCTCAAAACTATTATGTTGTTGGTTGTCTAAATGCTATCTATCAATTTTATTGTATTGTAGTGGTTTGAGGTGTTGGATGGGTTGTTGGGTCCTTACTGGAAAGCAGCGGGACTTGCCTTCAACTGTACATTCCTGCTCTTCGGCTCTGTCATTCAACTCATCGCCTGTGCGAGGTGACATTCTATGCATCCTCCAAGTCTCCAATTCTGATTACTTTTTGGCGGTTCCTAATGGTGTTGATGATGAGACAGCAATATCTACTACATAAATGATCGACTTGACAAGCGCACATGGACATATATCTTCGGAGCCTGCTGCGCCACCACTGTTTTCATACCTTCCTTCCACAACTACCGGATTTGGTCCTTCCTCGGCCTCGGCATGACCACATACACCGCCTGGTATCTCACCATCGCCGCCCTCGTCCATGGCCAGGTCTCAACATTCCCAAACCCAAGGTTATCTTTCTTGTTTTGGGTTTCCTTACTTGTCATTGTTTTTTCTTGATTCATTCACAGGTTGATGGGGTTGCCCACTCTGCTCCCTCCAAGCTCGTCCTGTACTTCACCGGCGCCACCAACATCCTCTACACTTTCGGCGGTCATGCCGTCACTGTGTAAGCTAAGTTAAAAATAAATACAGAAGTAGATTCAATGGCCATTATTTATATCAAGCTTTTGTGATCTGTGGGTATGTTTGCAGAGAGATCATGCATGCTATGTGGAAGCCGCAAAAGTTCAAGTACATCTACCTCCTCGCTACCTTGTACGTCTTCACCCTCACCCTCCCCTCCGCCGCCGCCGTCTACTGGGCCTTCGGCGACCAGCTACTCAACCACTCCAACGCCTTCTCCCTCCTCCCCAAGTCCCCATGGCGCGACGCCGCCGTCATCCTCATGCTCATCCACCAGGTCATTCACGTACTCTTCGTTTTTCGAGACTACTCATATTCATCCCTTCATAACTAAGATCGATCGATCGCGGCCATTTACTCGTATATCCGGCGTTGAACGCGCAGTTTATCACGTTCGGATTTGCGTGCACGCCTCTGTATTTCGTGTGGGAGAAGGTGATCGGGATGCACGACACGAAGAGCATCTGCCTCCGAGCATTGGCGAGGCTGCCGGTGGTGATACCGATATGGTTCTTGGCCATCATCTTCCCCTTCTTCGGCCCCATCAACTCCGCCGTCGGCGCCCTTCTTGTCAGCTTCACCGTCTACATCATCCCTGCCCTAGCCCACATACTCACCTACCGCAAGGCCACCGCCAGACAGGTCCATACTCTGCCATTGCATGTGTACTAAGTTTTTCCTTCGCTCCGGTTTCTGTTTGAGTTGTAATGGTGTGTGGTATTCTGCAGAATGCGGCGGAGAAGCCACCTTTCTTCCTACCAAGTTGGACTGGCATGTATGTGGTGAATGCGTTCATAGTGGTGTGGGTGACGGTGGTAGGATTCGGCTTCGGAGGGTGGGCGAGCATGACCAATTTTGTGAAGCAGGTTGACACATTCGGCCTCTTTGCCAAGTGCTACCAGTGTGCCAAGCCTGGTGCACCGCCGGCGGCGGCTGCTGCCCACCATTGACAAAACCTCTCCCAAGCAATCAAAACGCACACCTATTTTCCTTTGTATCATACAGATTGGTACACCTTCCTTTGTTTTCTGTTTTTGCCATTTGACGCAGTTGGTTGTGTGTTCTCTTCATATCGTTCATCTTTTGTGTTTCTAGATTTTCTGTGTTCAATGATTTCCTCCTGCCATTAATCAGGCAGGGTGTTTGATATTAAGATTTGATGTTCTTAGCATTTTTTTTGTCAATCGACTCGCTAAGATGATTAAAGAAAAATATTTATAGATTTAGTACGTGTTTAATTTTTATTGGCATTTTTTTGCTTTGGTAATGTTAGATTGTTCAAATTACCTTTGTTGCTTTTGTTTATGCTTGTACAGTGGGGGCATGGTCATATGTATTACTTGTTGCTAGTTCAACTTAGTCGAAAACCTAATGATGCGAAGATCTTCGACATTATTCCTCACAAACCCTCAGTTTGTACCCCTCATTGCCGGCCTTGATTGGTGACAAATCGATCGAGGGGGTCGCTAAGACCAAGTTTAGAAGCAGTTCGACCTCAATGTCATGTGGATTTGCGAGCTTCTTCATCTCACTTGCTCCTTTCATGTCTCCTCCAACTGGTGTATTTCTTCAGCCTTGGAAGGTGGTGCTGTGTTCATATTATGATTCCCCTTTTCATCTTCCCCTTGACTTGTCCCTGTCATTTCCCCTTCCCAATTCTTATCCTCTGCATTAGTGCTTAAGATGTCCCAATACAGCCATTAATTGCAAGGTTTAAAGATGTGGCCATTGTGTTTTGAAGAATCAGAAGTACATGTCAAAGGGGATGAAGGTTGCTTTTGTTTCTTTTTGCAAATCATGGTCTAGCTCGGATGTATATGTTCTGCCTAATTAGGTGCACACCAGCGAACCTTTGCATTGGGCATAGAATCTCACATTATTAAAGTAAACAAGAACAAACTGTCAAGCATGAAGGCCTTCTGGGAATTTTTATCTTGTGAACGGCAATGACATGATCACGAAAATGAATCCTCCAGCTTTACCACATACATGTTATGTATGTTAGACGTTAGTGAAGCTAGATTGCAAGCAAATTGGATAACCATATATGCTTTGATTTTCTTCTGAGATAAAGGTAAGTTTAGGGGGTGGATGTTTTCATATCGGAGTGATCTAAATCTGAAATAAGAACGCAAATGGGACGTGAGGAAATGCCGATTCTGGAGCCCTGACATGAGTGGTTAGTATAATCTGATTTGTAGTCAATGTTTTTGATTGAACCCACATGCTAATGGCTGAAAACATGACCAAGAAACGGCAAAATACGACGAGGTTTTAAGACAAATCTCAATGTTTTTCTTCTCTTTAGCGTTGAACATGCGTTTCTTTTTATGAGGATTCAACAGCATGTGTTCAAGCTTGAGCAACAACTTAATTATAGAAGAACTGCCTTGAATTCAAAGATGGAGTCCAATTAGTTGCTGGTGATCGTGTATGGATCAACATGTGAGTTGAAATTATGTCTGCTATAAGTAGAAGGGAAGCTGGTTGAGTGCCCTTCAATCTAAGCCATGAGTGTGGTGGCACAAGTGGTCATTTGATTTTGTTTCAAAAGATGCTATGCAACAAGTCAGGAAAACAATGAGATATTAACTTCAAATTAATTAGCTTTTACCTACGCCCTTTTAAAATAATTATTTCGCAGACATGCACTACCGTAAAACAAATTATACATGGATAATCAGAGAACCTTAAGTGAAAAATTGATGATTATTTCACGTCAAACCATTTTAATTAAATTTATTAGGCTCTATTTAATTAGCTTGTAAAAAGTGTAAATAACATGAAAATTTCAAATGATTAACTTATTAAATTAATATATATATATATATATACAATATATTTTTAAGAAAAATTAATAATTTTACGATGTATTTTGTGTTCAAATCAAAGATGATTATCCCACTTATACACTCTCTAATAAAAAAATCCTCCTTTTTGCTTATCTATTGAGATAAGAAAATGAGGCGATTTTTGTTTGTTTATTTGAGAGTACATGGGTATGTCATACGAAGTAATCATAATTATTTTGTAATCTTTTTAATGTAATTATATTTAATTTGTATATAAAATAATTAATTTAATAGTATTTTTAATAAAAAATATATTAAATATAGATACTTTTGGTAAAGTTAAATATTTTAAAAATTTTAACTCATTAACAATAATTTCATGCCAACTAAACAGAGACTGTTATATATTGTATATTCTTTGATTTCTAGTGATAATAAATGCAAACCACCCACTATGATAATGAGAAGAGTAATCTTTAACTTTTAAGTGTTGATAATAATAATTTGGCCAATAATTAAACATTTCCACTAGTTGTTAATCATCATAGGATTTCATATCGCGCACACACACACATATATATATATATATATATATATATATAATAATAATAATAATAATAATTCATACATTTCACATCCTATATATAAAATAACTCACATCTCTTAGGAGTAGCTCTTACCGTTAAAAAGGGTTATTATATCTTTTGAGGGATTGTGACCGAAGCGGACAGTTATATCATTTTTTCAAAGATACCGCTATTGTTGATGTCCCTTTTATGTAACCGCTGTGAAGTACAAGAATATTTATTCCAATAATTAGGTTATTCAAATAGAGCCCACCAAAGCACCTACGAAGTTGTAATTTCCAACATAGTTAACACTCAAAATAACGTTTACCCATACAAATAAATGTCCGTTTTTTAGAATTTATATAACTTACTTTTAGGGGCAATTTAGATTGAAGAAATATGTAAAATTAAAATAACTTAAGAACCTCAGTGTATCTTGGTTGTTGACAACCAGCAGATGCACAATGTGAGCTGCAGATCTTCAAGGACAGCAATTGACAGTTTAAACGGCTCATCAATCAACAGTGCTGCTTCACATGCCTACTGATTTTCTGGGTCAAGTGAATACCTGTATTTAATGGAATCGGGTGACCAATCAACTCAAAGATGATATATA
Source organism: Piper betle (assembly GCA_033002965.1). Lineage (NCBI taxonomy): Eukaryota > Viridiplantae > Streptophyta > Magnoliopsida > Piperales > Piperaceae > Piper > Piper betle. Next base: position 33,718 of record JAURVB010013796.1, on the reverse strand, counting down.
AATCAGGCGTATTGGTAAAAAAATCCTCACCAAGTTCAATTATGCAGAGATATTATTTATACCTATTTGAGTTCGATTCATGTTAATATGTGCGTTCAATCTCTTTTTTTCCCTCTGCGATTGAATTCTGGCCTTTCTGCATGCATGTATGTGCTGTGGTTTAATTAATCATCAAGCACAACATACGTATACGGATGCATATATTTTATACAGTGGAATGATAGATATTATTAATGTAATAAAAGGTTTTTTCCGGGAAAGAAAAAAATGTTTATAGTTACTTGCAAATAACGTTCTTGTTTAAGTTTAATTTCACTTAAACTATCTTCATCTGTTAAAGTTTAGGATGATAGTTAATTATATTGAGATCCCAATCTACCATTTAAGTTTAACTTTTAAACCAAACCTAAATTTGTACTATTTAATTTTTTATCATTAATACCAAATTTGATTCCAACCAAACCCGATTATATAAAAAATATTTAAAACTATAAAATATTAAATAGTTAATTACTGTTTATTAATAAGTTAAAACCAACCTGGCCTGTACATTTTTATAGATTGTGTATTATATAGATTAATTATAAAATTTATTAGTTTAAAATTTTAATTGTGTATTATATAGATTAATTATAAAAATTAGCATGTACCTGTCACTTGTAACCAAAACCAATAATTTATAATCAAGTACCCGCTTTTCCCATTCAAATCCTCTTATTTAGTATTTAAAACCTTAATATCAATATTTGATCAGGCATTTGGTTTAACTATCAATTCCCAAAAAGTAAAGAAACTATCAGTATTAGATTTATAGGAATCTAATTAAAAAACCATTTCCTACATCACTAATCGGCTATGCTTTTTCTTTAGGAGTCAGTGAAATTGTGAATATAATTTACAAATGTGAATCTGGGCCATGATTGTATATTAACATATTAGTGAGCTTATTTTTAAAACATGAATTGTGTTTACACTTAGGGGGATTAATGAAATTGATAATCCCATTTGCACTCTAAAATTTAAACTGTAAATTTATATTAACGAGTGAGTATTATTAGGTTTGTAAGTGTGAATTATATTCTTACATTTTTTATACGATGCACTGTCTATCCCAAAAAATATTACATTTTTTTGTTAATTAAATTATGCTCCTTTCACATTGATTTTGGAGATCTTTATCCAACAATTATTTATTAAAACCAAAATTATTTATCCAACCCTTTTCACTTTTAAAGTCATCCAAAACTTTATTTTACTTTTCATTGGATTGACCAATTTATTCTTAAGGAGATTGTTTAGTATCAATAACATCCGGTGTACTATTTAAATATAGCTTTATTTTTACATATGTAAAATTATTTTTATTATCTAATCATCTTTATAATCTAATGTCATATTTTATATTGAGTAGCCTCGGTATCACTTGTAGCTAACATAAGAACATTAGTTATTTTTTCAAATCTAGCCACTTGTTCAAATAATATGACCATAATTTTTTTAATATATATAAAAATGCCCACATCATCTAACCCTTTTTTTAATTTAACATTGATATTAAATTTAGTTTATAAAAAATAATTAAGTTTAGCTTAAAAAATAATTAAATGGTTAAAAGGCAGGGCTTTTTTTAAAAAAAACTTTTAAAAAGATAAAAGACAAAAAATAATGCATGTTTCCTGGCCCAACCCTCCCCTATTGGCTATAGCCTATAGCTCTTCCGGCCTGCTCCTTGATCGATGACCCCTCAAAGGTTTTGATGGGGTAACAACCGGTAAAACCAAAGTTCCCATTTTGCTTTTCCTTTGTCGCCATGGCTCCTCGGCGAAAGGTATTGATCGGGCCACCTCGTTTGTGACGTTGTCTGTGTTGATTGGTTTGTGTGTTGGGTTTTTCTTCTTCTGCAGTCATCTTTAGAGAACTCGAATCAAAGAGGTGGCTTGTCTCTTGTAAAGTGCTAATTGGGTGGTGGGCAGTCTCTGGCAAAGGCGTTAGACAGTTTTAGTATGCATTATATGGGCACGGCATACGTGATAAGAATGATTTTTGAGTATTTGAAGGAACCCCCTCCCCGGTTCATTGTTACTTTTTAGGGTAGGGGCTCTAGCATACGAGGAGTTCAGATAAGAGTTATTGCATTGTTTTTTTTTACAAAATTGCAATTTATTGTGGGATAAGATTGTTTAGCGGGTGTATTTGGAAAATTTGAGAGTAAGTTTGGGTATGTGTGGAGAGTGGTTAAATAATCAGCCCAATGATTAAGAATTTGGTTAATTATTTTTAAGTTCGGTGCATGGGTATGCTTGATGCACCTGTGATAAGCTGGCCGCGCTTGAAATAAATAAATATAAATTTGTTTTTGTACATCTTGGTGGTAAAATGTTGAGGAGCTTGTGCTTGGAAGGCATGCAGGTGTGGTTGTTGCGGTTGGATGCCGCGCTGAATTTTTTTCACCCGATGGGCTTCAAGAGAGCACGGGTCAGGAAGACAATTAATGGTCTTTTGAAGGTGTTTGCTCGTTTTTACTTCGACCTTTTAATTGTATTTTTTGTAATTTGGAGTTTCTTGTGGAAGGTTGATGATGGTCGATATTGCATTTTGATTAGATCTATGGAGGGGATGACGGATGGCCTTTCATAGAAGAAGACTCTTACAAGGTTGTCCTTGATGCTCTTTTAGAGGAGGACGACCAGGCCAATGCTCTTGTGGAAAATAAGGTTGTTGATGCTCCTGTGGAAGCTGAGAGTTTTGATGCTCTTATTGAACATAGGAGTGTTGTTGCATCTTTGGAAGATGTTGATGTGCCTTTGGAGGACGAGCAGGTGCTTAGTATGGAGCATGTGAATGCTGATTTAGAAGACGCACTCTTGGAGCATGCCAATTCTGTTTTAGAAGCTGACAATATGGTCTCACTGGTTATTTTTCTTGTTTTCCGCTTAACTCTTTGTTTTGTCGATGATACTATTTATCCATTCATTTTCTTGCATTGAACAAACATAATGTTATATGATAGTCGCTGTTTGATTATTTTTTTACATTAAATTGTTGGAATGTGTTTTTTCTTTTATATCAATACTTATTTTGAAGCTTATAGAAACTTCTCAACGTGATAATTGTTTCATCACGTAACTATGATCTTATTTGCTCTTTGTTGTTATGTTCTATAATGATCGTCATTTTGATGGTTAGTACCTTTGTCACATTTTATCATTTCTCCATTCGGTCAATTTCTTTGGAACTAAAAGTAAATTATTATGGCCCCTGCTTTTCTCTTTGCAATTCACTTTCAAACTTTCAGCCTTCCACTCTTCTCTGTCTTCACTGCCCTCCTTTTTCCTATCACAAGGGAAGAATCTTGGACGTTTCTAGCTTTTCTTGCTCTGATCAAGTCGGTGGCCTTGACACCGTCACTCTTTTCCATACCATATAACTATTTTGGGTTTCTTCAAATTTCAAATTGGGTTCTCAAATTTCTTCATATGAAAAATTGTTACTTTAATATTTAGTAAAGGATACAAACATGACATGTTTGATATTATTGTATCTGATATTGATTTCCTATTCTGTATGTTGTATACTAGGACTCTTCTCACTGTGCATAGTCACTTTCTAGAGGAAGCCCATCCATTCAATTATTGTTTTTGCTATACTCTTTCTGCTGATCTTTTATAAATGCAAAGACTACTATAACAAATTCTCATCCACCTGGGGATGTTGAAATAAGGAATACAATAATTCACCTTTTAAGATAAAGTGGATTTGGTTTAATTTTTATTCATTTTCTTATTGTGGGAGAAACGTAAACTAAACTTAACCTTTGATGATAACACAAAGAATAAAATGGGAGTCTACCCAATCCAATTTAATGTGGAAGATCTGTAAATAATGATGGTTTTAATTCCATGGACAAAAGTACATGCCAAATTCTAATTTTGTTTGGATGGAATTGAAAATTTTGGAGGTGCTGCTTGTTTGCTAATTCGTTTTGTGGAGGTCAATATTGTCACAATATAAGCATGGTGTAGAAGCTTATTTGCCTGCTTAGAAATTAGAAATAAGATTTTGGTCAGATTAACTCCAGTTCAGTTTTATGTATGACCTGATGCTTGTGAGCTAAATTTTCCCCCGCTCTTATAACTAAAATAGAGCAAACTTGATCTCCGTTTCCCCCTTGTTTTTAAGATTGCATCATGAGATGCATCTACATTTTAACTTTCCCTATCGATTGTAACTATATGGGTTTTGTGTTATTGATTTAAAAATCAAAGAAAGCAGTGTGCAAAATCGAAGTTGGCATCCTTGCCTAGCTAGGACAAATAGAAATGATGAAGGTGTGTGTAAAATACAAGTACACTTACCTTTGCTTCACTATGTGCAGATTGATGATTCCAAATCAGTAGATATAGAAGATGTTGGAGTTGAAAAATTGTTTGCTCGCCAGGATGCAGACTCATCTGATATAGAAGTAATTTTTCTATCTCTCTACCCTTGTTGAAGGTTGCATCTTGACGTGCATCCAGTGAATTAATTTCCTGAAACATTTGTACCTATCTGGGTTTTGTGCTATTGATTTAAATATCAAAGCAATCAATTCACAAAGTTTACGTTGCCAACCTTGCATGACTAGTCTGGCTTTAAAATACTATGTACACTTACCGTTGCTATACTATGTGCAGTTTGATGATTCATGTTTGGCAGATATTAAAGTAGTTGGAGTCAGAAAACTGTTTACTGACCAGGATGCAAACACAGCTAGTATAGGTGAGTTTTGATTTATCTCTGGCGAGTATTGGGTCTTTCAGAATTATCATAACCTTATTAAATATTTCGTGTTGAGAATTGAAGCTATTAATTAAGTCTTACCTCTCATGAAACCCCTTGAGTACATGAGATAATTGAAATGCTTTAATTTGCAAGTAAAAGCTTCCTTACATTGTTATAATATTTAATTTAACCTGGACAGTTAAGTGCTTGTCTCACTTGAATTCATTTTGAGGATATTTATACCAAGGATGATAAGAAATGCTGGGAATTATGAAATGACGATGATGACACGAGGGGGATGACAATGATGATGTTTAGAAATTAGAAGCAGTGGAATAAATGGCATCCGTGTTCATATGAAGGAGAGTCTACTAGATGGAAAGATGTTAATCGTAAATTTGAAAACATTGGATCCTTGTCTATATTAGCAGACAAGTTAGAATTGTTAATGTTCTATTTTAATAGCGGTCAAAAGCCATGCAGCAGAAATCCTTTTAACTTTCATAACCATGTATGAAAACAACAATGTAACCATCTATGAGCCAATGGAATCATGGTTCCCTAAAGAAAATTTTACGCCTCACTACACTGTTGTTTTTTTTTCATACTTGGTACTGTTGTACATTTCATCCTCTGAAATTCTGAGTAGTGTCATTTATTAACATTTTTTTTCTGAATATGGCTTCAGAAGCTCCCCACGATATAAACTTGCGTAAAAGGAAGCCATGCTACGGATGGTTAAGCGACGATGAAGATGAAGTTTTACCGAAAGCCCCAAAGAAATTGATCCGGCTTTGCATTCAATAGTCATGGAAGAAGCAGTGCATTTTGGACCATCTTGCTGCTGGCATGGAATTGGGTAACCATCCTTAAGTAGTCTCGGCCAGTCTCGAGATGCTTCTTTGGAGTTAGCCTCATCCGTAGAGTAGTCTCGGCCAGTCTAGCATGTTTTTTTGCCTAGAGTTTTGGTTAGGGACTTGCAAGTATTATATGTTTAGTTCGATTTTTGTATTGGTTAATTTTGTGCTCGAAAAATACTTGGCTTGAAATGGATAATTCGTTGAACAACAAACAGAGTATGAGTTAAAGAAGTGTTCGGCTTGGCTTGGTTAAAAGCTCAAGTCCGATGTATTCAAACTCAAAAAAATATTTGGCTCATTAATACTATTGAATTCATATTAAATTTATATAGTGCTAAAAAGAAAAATTGATCTTATATAAATCGAACATGAAACATTTGCTCGGCTTGAAAACATAGGAGACAAACATGAGTCAAGTCTAATCACCATAAATTTTAGATGAACTCCGCTTTGACTTATAATATATCAAAGCTTATCAATCACTAAAACAAATTTAAACATGTTTGTCAAAAATCACGTCGAATTTAAAAATATATTTTTTTTAGCTCAGTTCGATTCATTTACACCCGTAATTTTAATACGGTAGTTGATCAACGTTTTGTTAAAGCTATTTGGAAACTTGATAAGAGGCAATGTCCTATTTTGGCGATGAATTACAGATTACTCGTCTCAGATGTAAATGTCATGTAAAGGCTCACGTGAACGAACTTGCTTAACCTTGGGTCGTTAATACATCTTTGATCTTACATATCAACCATTCACTTAATGGGCTTTTTTTTGAAAATATTTAGTCACACCCTTTTTTTGTGTGTGCCTAAAGTGCTTCAGTTTTCAATTGGGCTATATGGAGTCTACCTAGATTTTATTAACCTTCTTCACAAATAGAACAAGTCAATAGATAATATAAATTCACTTAGATAGAGCAATTTATTTGGCAAAATGATAGAAAATAACATTATAATATATATGAAGAGCATTTGAATGAGCCTATTTGTTAAAAAGATAAGGTGGGTTTCTTACCACGTGGGAGAAGAAGGGGAGTTTTATTGAGAAGAATTTGAGTTTTTATAGCAAGAAACTTACCTTTTTTACATTTCCCCCCAACTTTTCCCTACACATGTTTACTCAATAACCAACCTACCCACTATCATATTACCTAATTTTGTATTCATATAATTTAAGAAATACAATAAAAAGTCCACATTTTCCACCTTCCTCCCCAACCTTCACCTCACCTCAAAAACCGATCTCTCCACCATCAATTTATTTAAAAAATCTACCTATCTACTGTAACATTAATTAATTTTGTATTTAAAAACCCACTTAATAAGTAAAGTAAAAAACTCATCTTCTTCCTCCTCCTTCATCCTACCTCAAAAACACATCTTCCCACTATCATTTCACTTAAAAACTATTTCCCTACCATCACTTCACTCAAGTTCGTGTTAAAAAACCCATAAAACCCATTTATGAAGTACAAGAAAAAACTCATTTTTTCCACCGTACCCTACTTTTACCTCATCTCAAAACCTCTCTCTTTGTCTGCCTACCATTACCTTCTTCTTCCACTTCCTCCCCACTTTTACCTCATCTCAAATCACTCGTCTCTATATCATCATTTCACCTCAAAAATCACTCCCTACCTTTACCTTAAATTTATATTTAGAAACTCATTTAATAAGTAAGAAACTCATTTCTTTCACCTTATTTCCCTACCTTCACTTCACCTAAATTTTCATGTAAAAATCCGCCTCATAACATCACATTACTTAATTTCATACTCAAAAACTCACTTAAAGAGGTGAGGTGAAGGTAGGAGAATAAGGCCAAGAAATGGTTTTTTATTATAAAGTAAAAAACTTACATTATTCGCCTTTTGGCAAAATATATATTTTTTATATAATACTTCTTTATGAAATTTTTAGTGGTTTTTAATTATTTTACTAAGAAATTTCTTTTGTTGTAATTGAGTGTATATTATCTCATCACAAATGAAGTTAAATGGTTACATAAATCAGAATCGGAATTGAAATCGGTCTAAATCGAACAGAAATCAGTTTAGTTGAATCTGGCCTGAATCAGTCCAAATTGGTCAAATACAAAAATTTGACAACTCATAATATAAATACCTGAAATATATAATTATATAATTTTTCAACATAAATACACAAATTTATAATTTAATATAAGTATAAAAAAGCATCACAATTTATCATCACAATACCTCAATGTCGTAAGTATAACATTTGATATATCATCATTTGTGCTGTATCAAATGATAACAATAAGATATTAATATAAGTCCAAAAAATGAATGTTCATCACAATTTTACATAGTGATTATTACTAAATCATCTAATTCATCATCTGAAGCATCTTCGGAGTCTGAATCATTATCACCAATAAGAAGAGTAAAGCTATCATCTGCATTAACACTAGACCTTTACGTAAAAAGAGGCATAGAACTCCCACTCATATGAAGTCCCTCACGTTCAGGAGGCAAAGATAAATTATATTAGGAGTCAATATGTACATCAATATCAACATTTTGTCCACTAAGAAAAGTGTAACACCCCGTTTCGGCTTACTCGTGAACCGACCCGGAAATGTTACCGGCGACTGAACCGTTCGCTAATCTACTGGGTTCGGTTAAGCCGACCCGGATTTGCCCTCGGTGTCTCAAGATGGAGATGCAGACATGAAATGCATGGATGGGATGTGTGGGTTCTAACGTAGTCCTACATGCATGCTATGATGTGCAAGCAAAACAAAACCATGCAGCGACAAGAAATTTTTAATTAAAAATTATCCACAACAAGGGTATATAAATATTTTATCAAAATACGATAAAACATGATAATCTACCTTAGCATTCATCATTATCTCTTTCGTTTCAATTGAACTGAGCCTGAACTCCAAACTCACTACTCATTCACATTTATCCATTCATTTCATATCAATCAATTTATATAAACAAACACATCAAAATTATCATTCACGTAGCAATAACACACCGTCATTATAGATTACAAGCGGCAGGTACATGTGTGCGCGGTTTCGTGCTACTCCTCCGCCGTCCTGACAGCTTTCATCCCTCGCATTTCTCACCTACATATATATAGAAAAATCGTCAATAACGAGTGTTACCGGCCCGAAAAATAACTAATATCAATCTGGCACAGGAGAGCAAACTCTCCTATTGAATGAAAACCATATACTTCCTCAAGAACTCTCATCAGGGCATATATGGGAGCCGTCGCCCTCGGGTCGACAACGTCCCCCTATCTTTCACATTCTCATACCTCGGCCATTTCTCTATCGCTTCTCGCATCAAATCTCATTCCTTTCCGCCCTTTGCACCTTCCATATTACTCCTGGCCTTGAGCACGAAGGCCGAGCATTCTCAGGCAGTCGCCTTCAGTACCCTTTGAAACCACAAGTCTAGACATGTGCTGCAATGCAGTACCCGTGAACCTCCATACTTCTCCGGGTTTGAGGAACTCAAAGGTGGAGTTGTCAGGATCCCTCGGGAATGAAACAGCTTATACACCATTCAAGAGCCCACTATCGACACACAAGTGCCCGCTCGCGTAGCACGGTAGTCAGATTTCCCATATTCAATCTCTCACAAAAATGTGAAAACTATACACATATATAGGTCTGGGTTGGGATTTATACAATAGGCCCGAAGGCAACGTGAGCTAGATCTGAAGTTCGAAAACAAACTCGAGGGATCTCATCCTCGAGGGTTATTAATCCGGAAAATTGTTGGCTAAATGGCCCGAGTTAAGTGGGATTCGATAAAACGCCATTTAACATGTCCTGCATGTAATAAATCAAATACATAATAGAATAGCGTAAAACAGAGAACGAGTCCTAAACGGACTTGGTATAAGCTCCAAACGGGTCCACGCGCCTAGGCGGCGAGCTCCTACGCTGTACCTACACAATCAAGCTAAAAACTAACACCCGCATGATGAATCACACATCCTATAGCATGCACACACAATCAACACAATCACTCATCAATCAACACACATCAACCTATATCAATTCTAGCAAGTCTACTTAGGCTAGTTTGCATTAGATCATAATCATTACCTAGTTACCCTAATTAGTTTCTTAGCGTCCATTTTTAACACCACTCAATCAAACAAATTTCATATTTTATCCTTAATCAAATCTATATTTATATATATTATTATAACACACAATTCACCAATCCTAGCATGCAATTCTAATAATCAATACTTTCAAATAATTAAGTTAAAATAAATTATACCTCGTGTCATCGAAAATCGGCGACGACTAGGGTTTCCATTTCGTGGCTCGAAACTCGAATTCGACACCTAGCGGCGTCCGAAGTCCGATCAGATTGGACCGGGTGCGTTCGGCGGATGATCCGGCGAATTTCCCACAAATCCAATTTTCCGACGGTTTTCCGGCGAGTGTCGGCAGTTTTCTGGCGGATTCCGACGGTTTTCCGGCGATGATTCGGGACCGGGCAATCAGGGGGTCTATCGGTACCGGCTCGACGAACTTGGTCCAATGGTGGTGTCAAATAGGGTAGCCGAGGCGGTGATGGCTATCGGCGGCGGTGTTGAAAACGGGCGGTGGCGGCGGCGTGCTCCGATCGGGGCTGCGGCCGGCCTCGATGACGCTCGGGATGGTGGGGGAAATGTCGGCGACGGTGACTGAACGGCGGCGGAATCCGGCTCGAAGTGGCGACGACCAAGGTGGCTTCGTGGCTTCGCGGCGACACGCCGGCAGGCGATCGGTGGCTGAGGTCTATTGGGGTGGCATGACAACGGCGAGGGGATGATGGGCGGTTGGTTCCGGCAGCGGGGCGACAGTCGACGGCGGTGGTGGCGACGAACAAAGTGGGCGGCGGCAAGGGTTTGGGTGAAGAAGTTTCGGGAGGGAGAAGAAATGCTGTAGTGGTAGTTTCATAAATAAGTATTGACTCGATTCCTACTCGAGTCAAAATAATAACTAGTTCGCAATAAATTCTAAAACAAATCTAGAAAAATATGGAAAAATTCCATAAAATAAAACAAACACAACAACATCCAAATGACATGCTCTATAACTAATAACCCACCCGAATATAATCCAACGTGTCCTAATGCGTTATTCGGCCTAAAACTATTTCTACGATCAAACATATAAAAAGAAAAAAATACTGCATACTTTCATATATTTTGATAACTCATATCTCACCATCTTCTCGACGTTATCATCATATATTCTGGTACACCTGACTCTCATCGCTCATAACTCACGGCTGGCCTCGACTCAGCACGCGGTTCATGAAACTGACTCGACTCGAACCAACGGTTGAACCGACTGGTTCGGTAACATAAAACCCTGACTCAAGTCACGGGTTTTACAAAAAGGAAGCAAAGAAAAACCATCAGACGTAGTAGAACATGATCCAATTGTAGTTTTCAATGTGTTGCCACTTTCATTTGCTACAAAGGCCTCTTCATCTGCACCATCATTGTTGCCAACATTGGTACCTAAAAAATCATCCTGCATAACAAAAAGTCATACCCTATTCATTTCAATTCAAAAAAAATTCATACACAAAATCATGAATGTGATGTAAGCTTTATTTAAACATACTGATGTTGATGGGTTGTCACGTTCTCCAACCCACTCATCTAATGAGTCTTCTAAACTCAAATATTCACTAACTGCATCATATTTATGCCTCCACCTCAACTCGTTTTCTTTGACCCGCAAGTTGTAATGAATATATACAAGATCATTTACTCTCTTCCTTGCAAGTCGATTTCTTTTTGGTATGTACTTGGTCAAAAGTGCTCCAATTATGTTCATAATCCGATGATGATGAAGTTTGACTAAGTATTCTAATAGCTTTCTTTTGTAGTTCAGAGCAGCTTATACCATGTTGCTCCCACCATGATGCTACATTTAACCAATTGATGTACTTATAAGCTTGCTATAAACATGAAATCTGGAGAAAGGTGGATTTTACCTGAGTGAAAGACTTTTCTATTGATAATTGCAAGAGAATGTTTAAAATTTTCTTTTGCAGATACAAAATCGAACCACTACAAAATATTAAAACAAAATGAATCATCATATTTAGTTATACATAAATATTTATATATAAAAATTAAAAATAATAGTATCTTGACCTACAAAGATGTCATGGATCGAGCTACCTCATTGACTTCCAAACGACAAATGTCATCATTGAATGCACAATACACCTCACTTGGCTACATAATTATTCCCAATCAAACATAAGTAATATGAAATTGTTAAAAAAATTATAAAGGGATGTAAGTCAAATAAGAGCATAGAATGGTAGAGTCAGGGTGATAACGAATTTGAAGATTAAGCATATATGCTGCAGCATGAAAAGGATGAGAAAATTGATTCGCCCATCTCTTGGTGATGATATCAACAAATAACTTGTATCGTTCGACTTTCATGCCATGTACCTCTTTTATTTTTTTGATAGTCTTTTGCATTTCATCATAAACAAATGGCATCGAAGGTCTTTCATCACTATCTACCAATCTCAAAAAATGAACAAGTGGCTCAATAATTTTATGCATAAATTCCATCTTCTTCCAAAAATGTGCACTTCAGACACTATTTTTAGCTGCTATTCCATCCTCATCTTTTGCAAACTTCGATGATGAATACATTTCAGAAACAAACAACTTTTTTAGTGCCTGCTTATGTTCTAGGAAACTAGCAATCGTCTAAAAGTGAGTAGCAAATCGAGTAGCCCCAGGTCTCACCAATTCATGCCTATTTGTGCAATTATTTCTCATAAGAGCGAACAACTATGAGTGGTTGTATATTAGTTTGGTGACTTTTTATGCATTCATAATGCATGTTCCAACTTTCTTAATTTTTGTAAAGTCCTTAAGCATCAAGTTTATACAATGGGCAACACACGGAGTCCAAAATAAATGTGGTCTCTTATGTTCTAGCATCTTCTCGGCAGCTTTGTATGCCGAAGCGTTATCAGTAATGACCTACACAATATTTTCCTTCCCAACTTCTTCTACTACTTTGTCTAGTAAACTAAACAAATACGTAGCATCCTTTTTGTCTGAAGCATCAACTGATCCAAGGAAATACATTCCTCTTGGGCAGTAAACTAGAAAGTTGATCAAAGTTCTACCGGATTGATTGGTCCACCCGTAAGACATAATAGAACAGCCTGTTGTCTTCCAAGATACTTTTATATCCCCTAAGCTAGCATTTATGGAAGCCACTTCAGTAGTAAGAAGATTACCTGACAAAGAATTTCTGCCTAGAGGTTTGATCCCTTGATTACAGTATTTACCTGTCACATCAATTATTTTCTAAAAGTAAGGAGAGTCTACAACATGGAAAAGAATGGCACAGTGATATAAGAATCGAGCAATGGCTGTGTGCAATTGCTCTTTTTCTTTCTTTTCTATTGTCATAGAAATTCTCATTTGACTTGATGTATTCTTCTTCTCACTTTCAACAATAGGTGCCTTCCTCTTCCTAGTAAACTTAGAGCACCCAACACTTTGCTCCCGAACTTCCATCTCTTCCATATTTGAGTCATTTAAACCATATGACCCTATTTCTTCTCTAATCTTTTTTTTTTTTGGATTTTTCCACACTTTTGAAATAATCTTTCATTTTTTGCACATTTGCTTCAGGAACTTTCTTACAAGCAGCAACATTTCCTTTCACTCCACCAATATGTTGCTTGAAGCGATATACCCCTCCACTTATGGTTTTTTGCAAAAGTTATAGATGACTTGCATCGTAGATGCATCAACTGGTCTGCCATATTCCCATCCAAAATCCATCTTCCCTGTGACTTATTTGGTACGAGATCTGTAATATAAAAACACTCACACCCGACATATAACAAATCAAATGAATTTTAAACTTGAATCAACCAAATTGCACAGCATACAAATGCAAACTTTTGATCGAATTTGTGAACAACATACAATTTCAAATAATTGCATACAATTGTGAACAACATATAATTTTCTTCCTCTAGATCACACATAGAATACTCCGGTAAAGAGGGCATTTGAAAAGCAACATTACCAAAAAGCAGAAAGCCTAAACTCGAGTGAGATTGGAACGAATTCACTTGGTGTTGCACCCTTAGCAGCTGAGATTGAGACAACTGGGTGAGCAGTTTTTACTAGATCAGCAACACCTAAACCCTACAATCCTCAAAATGAAAAGTGAACCATAAATCAGAGATTTGCAAATGTCCCTTAAATAAAGATCGAGATTTGCACATCACACAATCAATCTTCCCTTGACAATTTGCATAGCTCAAGCAATTTGGACGCATGAACAAAATGAAAAAATTCGCACAGCTCAAGCAATTTGGACGCATGAACAAAATGAAAAAATTCACACAGCTCAAGCAATTTGGACTCATCAACAAAATTGTGTTGTGCAAATTTGCACAGCTCAAGCCATATTCATGCATTTAAAAAAATTTTGCACACCACAACACAATTTTTGCACAAAAAATTTGACATACGAATTTGCAAGCACATAGCAATTTATGAAAAATTTGACCTACGAATTTGCACAACACATACACATTTGCACAACACATATAATAAAATTTGACATACGAATTTGATCATGAATCCCAAATCAACAATGAAAAAATTTGTGAAGCCTAGCCAACAATTTGCACATCTGGTCGAAGCTGAGGTGAATTCATTTCAACTTTGTGAAGCATAGCCAATAATTTGCACATTCAATTTCAACAAAAAATCCAACTTTACACGAATCGGTCGGAGCTGAGGTCGAAGGCCCGGTCGGCGTCAAGTCTCATGTCCACTGTGGTGTCGGCCGGTCACCCGTCGGAGGCGAGGTTGCGAGGGCGGAGGCGAGGTCAGCGAGCAGGTCGACAGCTCGGTCGGAGCTGAAGTCGGAGTCGAGGAAGCACAGTGGAGGGTGCAATCGCGGTGGCAGAGGGCAGAAGCGCGACAACGGAGTGGGGGAGACGGGGTAAGGTTAGGTTTTTAAAATCAAAATTCCAATTTTACCCATGCTTTAATAATTTAATAAATATCAAACCTAAGGTATTTTAGTAATTTACCCAAAAAATTGATTCTTCCCAATTTACCCGGATTCCGAATTAGATTTAAATCGGTCAAAATCGGGGTAAAACGACCGAGTTGGACGCCGATTCGACCCCAAAATCGGATCGGCACGCTGCCGATCCGATTTAAATCGGCCAATTCTGCTCGGATTCAGCCGATTCGTACATCTCTAATGAAGTTAACTCTTTCTTTTTTGTGGATGATATGTAGATTCGTGCATCTCTGATGCGGTTAATTCTTTCTTTTTTGTGGATGATAAGTAGAATCTACATTGACTAATTAAAAAGTGGTTACACTTAAGAGCTAAGTAGTAGAGCCTTATCCTTCTAGACGAAAAAATGTGGCCAATATTTTTTCTTTTTCTTTTCGTGATCACTTTAAGATGGATTGACTAGATGTCACCATTATCTAATAACATTAAATTTGATGTTTACAAGACAATTTTGTCCATTGGTTGGACCACTACTAAACCCAATAAAGTAATAACAACCCAACTTTGAGGAAGAGCCCACATTTATTTTTACAATTACATTATCTTGAAAATGATGAGTGCCTTATGAACTTCCTTTAGAAGTTTTAAAGGATGAGTGCCTTGAAATTTCATGAACTTCCTTTAGAAGTTTTAAGTGTTAATATGTGGTCTTATTTGGTATATCACACACCATCTTCAAATAAAGTACAATTTTAATATTTATATTTATTTAATCCATACTTATTTTTTAATTTAATTTTTTCATAATATTCAATTTTTTGGTTAAAAGTTACAATATTATAGTTGATAATTAATTAAATATTAATTATAAAATTGTGGCAACCTGCCCAAAATAACATTCTGGCCAATGGTCACTTTTGATTTGACAACCCAGACCCTAAATAAAACAATACAAAGAATAATAAATAACAACAAAATATACAACAAATAACAATTAATTAAACATACTTGATAATTAACGACAAGAATTAAACAAGTAAATTAATTTGTTGTTTAATTAGTGGGGTTTAAAACAATAACGTTAATAATTAAATTAGTCTTAATTTTTATTAATCAAGGGAGTGCTACAACGGGTTTGTTATAGTACTTGCTACAATGAATCTGTGACCTAAGGGAAGATGTTGGAAACTAAGTCTAATTTTGATAGATCAAGATTTTTTTGGTAAATCTAGACACATGACTAGAATATTAAAAGATAATATTAAATTTAGATGTGGATAAGTAACATAGACTTAAAAGCTATATTTAAGTGTTATATTTTCATGTTGAATTGAGATTCACAAGTTGAACTCCCTTGAAAATTCACTAGTAGGTTTTATTGTCTTAATATAATTTTGTTTAGGTCTGTCTTAAAGAAAAATGACATATTGTCCTCATATTTACATATTATTTTATTATTAAGCTCTTTAGTTTTGCTGTTTACCTTAGCAGAAATATTATAACCAAATTTGCCTATGCTGATAGTTATACCTTTGGAAGTGAGGAATTTGTATAAGTTCAAAAAATTGACTGATACAAATTTAAAGATAATCTTTAACCTTGTGGATTGTAAAGAGACTTCCTTATAGTTAAGTAAAAATACATTTTGTTCACCAAATAACATTAAATCTATGTAACCATTAAATTCCTTCGTAATTAGCAGCTTTTGCATAATGTAACTTTGAAGTCTTATTCTTTGATTCTTTGAGCTTCTTCATGTGATATAATCAAATCTAAATCTTTAGACTTTCCATGATATATTTACAATATTTAGAGAATTCTACATAATAATCATTAAAATTTAGGCTCAACACAATTATTGTATTAAATCAACACAAGGGCATGTAAAACTTCACAAAATATGTCACTATAATAAATCTACATGTATTCATCATGAATTTAATTAAATTAATCAAAGAAATTATGTAAAATATGCATACAACAAAAAATCACATTCAAAATTTTACTTTTTTTGATGAACAATACACATACAATGAATCCAAGCCTTATGAATTCATCATAAATCACAATCCTCCACAAAACAAATCAAAATGCATGATTTCTTTTCCCAAGAAACTATCTAAATTCAGAAGAAAATTTATATATTCATTATACATACATGTCCTAATATGAATTGTATAAAAACACAATTTAATGGGGAAATACAAGAAAAGAAAGATGAAACACACCCCAAACCTAGCCTCCTCCAACTCTCCCCATCGTCACCTCGTCCAGAAAAATTGAGAGTGACATTCCTTTCTTGTGGTAAATATGAATAGGTCTCTCCACCCATGAGCATTTTATAAATTTTATCCTAATTAATTATTAATTATTAGATCATAATACGATTTATATTTATCTACAAGGGATATCAACCTCTTAATACCGCCCTAAATAAAAGGTCCAAGTCTCCTAAAATATAATCTCAACTTACCTAATTCACTACATTTTTGTCACATTAAAATTCATTTATTTTATGAACTTATAAAAAATAAATTATACCCTTCTTCATCATTATTTAATTGCCTAGTTATAAAATTAATTTTGAAATGTCATGATTTATTCTCTAGAATTCTGTTTTACTTGAATTTTTTTTGGATTCCTCTAAATGTCGAATTTATTCCTTCATGATCTAAGAATTTTATGACACGTATTCGGAGAGATATTAATTTTTGAAAATAATATATAAAGACTGTACAAATGTATGCAAGCTTGTATGCATTCACTTTCATAATTAAAGATTTTATTCTTTAATTAATATTCAAATGAATCTGCGTAAGATTCTTGCTAATTATGTACTCTGTCTTAGAACCTCACAAAAACATATTTTAAAGTTCAATAAAATATTTTATTTATAATTTTAAATTTTAATTAACCTAGATCAAGCCGAGAAACTATACCTAAATTCAGCGTTGGAAACCATATATGCTATAAACAAGCCTGGGCAAAAATACCAACGTGTTTCTTTTTGAGATGCAGCCAACCAAATTGTTGTTAAGTAGCCATCAATCAACTAGTTCGTACATCCATGGCCAAATTATGGATGGTATATGATTGGCATGTTCAGTTCAATTATCTCCACATGCATCTTTTATTTCATTTTCGTGAAATGTTAATCACGAGTTACAATGCAAATAATAATAATTAGCGAATAATAATAATAATAATTTATTATAGGGAGGGTGGTGGCCCACGGACGGCCCTCTTTAATACCCCTCCAAGCTCTCTTCTCTGCACTCCACCGCCTCTTCCCGCCCGCCCTCTCCGGCAAGCAGTGAGTCGGGCAGCGACTGGCAGCGTCCCGGTGGGAGGACGAGGCGGGCTGGTTGAGAAAGGTCGGATCTTTGTGGAGTGTGCTGTGCAATGGAGGCCGTGGCCATGGCCCACTACGGTCTGGCTCCTTCCTCGCGTTCCCGCGCTTTTGCCGCGAAGAGGGTTTCGTGGGGGAAGAGGGGTACTGTGCGCTTGCCTCAACGTTGCGGCTTTGCTGTCGGGGCCATGTGCTCTGCTGTTGCTGCGCCTGCTACTTCTGGTAACTGTGATGCGGATGTTTTTTTTTTTCGGTTTGTTTTTTTGATGATCATCAGTTTCATGTGTTTTATGTGGGTTTGGATTATGGAGGTTACGATTTTCTTATCCAATGCAAAGAGGAAACCATTTTTTAGCTTTTTTTGGGGCGGAAATAATTGGCTTGGTTTTGGTGGAATGCTGGCTGGTTGTTTCATTTGCTGGAAATAATCAAGATTTATGTACTTGATGCAAATGATTAAGTTCTAATGAGGTGTGTTCCCCCCTCCCAAACAAGTTTATGCTAATTTTTGTTCTGGGACAAAACCTCGTGTACAGAGAGTGGCCTCATTTTTATTTTGCTCTTTTTTTTTTTTCAGGCATGGCTATTATGTTGTGGAGAATGCTAGACTGGCTATGTCAGCTGTCCATTAAATGCTTTTTATGGATAATTATGCTATAGTTTGTGCACTTTTTATAATTCCTATCTACTTCAAACAGACAATATAAATTTATCTACATTAAGTAGCAAGTATAATGTGTTCTAGTTTGTCCGTTTGTTATAATTTTTACCTACTTCAAGCAGACGATGCACAGAAATTCGTTGAAGCAGCAAAGAGAGGGAACCTTATTCCACTTTACAAATGTATATTTTCTGACCAACTCACTCCAGTACTTGCATATCGTTGCCTTGTCAAGGAAGACGACCGTGAAGCTCCAAGCTTCTTGTTTGAGTCAGTCGAGCAAGGCTTTCAGACTTCGAATGTTGTAAGAACCTGCCACTTCCTTTTCTTAGCTGATGTGAAAATTCTCCCCTCTTTACCCAGTTATTGTTTTGTTCTACTAGGGAAGATATAGTGTGCTTGGCGCTCAACCAGCAATGGAGATTGTCGCTAAGGAGAACCTAGTTACCACAATGGATCATGTAAAGGGGAAGAGAACGGAAGAATTTGTTGAGGATCCGATGGGAGTCCCAAAGCAAGTTATGCAGAGATGGAACCCACAACTAGTAGATGAGCTTCCAGAGATTTTCTGTGGTGAGATGTTTTTTGCCGTACTTAGTGAACACTTGCTGTCATTCCTTCTGTCTTATTTATATTCTGCTTGTTTTAGAGTAGACCAGCCGGTTATGTAGAAGGTACATGACATAAAATCTCATCTTATACAACATGGACTTCTTTTTCAAACATTCCACTTCTTATCAGACATCCGTATGGCAGAGCATTTACTCCTACATGAATGCTGTGAAGAACACACTGAAAAAACTTAACAAGTGCAAGCATGAGGTCATGACTCATGTTAAATTTAGAGTTCTTTATCTGGAGGCTTACCTGATTCTTGGAATTAATTTATTATCATTTTGTAATCATGTAATCTGATGAAGCCATCTAACGTTTTGAAGTCAAGCATTTCTAAATGTAGGTCCAAGCATGGTTTGATGGTACTCATTTTTTCTTTGATCAGGTGGATGGGTAGGGTATTTTTCCTATGATACTATGCGATATGTGGAGAAGAAAAACTGCCTTTTTCCTCTTCTCCTCCAGATGATAGGAATCTCCCAGATGTTCACTTAGGGCTATACGATGATGTAATAGTCTTTGACCATGTGGAGAAGGTAGTAATATTCAGACTTTCCAGTGTGCCCATTATTGTTCTGTTAGTGTCTTAGTCAACGTTGTGAGGTTCTGCTGTTTCTTTTTCTTTAGAAAGTATATGTAATTCATTGGGTACAAATAGAAAGCTACACTTCTGTTGAGATGGCTTATGATGATGGTTTAAAGCGCCTGGATCACTTGGTGTCTCGAGTGCAAAATGTCAACCTGTGAGTAGTAAAAGACATTAAAGACTTCCTTTTACTTTTAGAGTCAATTTTAATTGTGAGTTCAACTGGCAGCCCACGTCTTGCCACTGGCTCTATAAAATTACATACGAGTGCCTTTGGTCCCCCTTTGAAAATGTCATCCATGACGAGTGAAGCATATAAAGAGGCTGTCATGCTTGCAAAAGAGCATATTCTGTCTGGAGATATTTTCCAGATTGTATTGAGCCAGCGTTTTGAACGGCGAACGTTTGTTGATCCATTCGAAGTGTATAGAGCATTAAGAATTGTCAATCCCAGCCCCTATATGGCATATTTGCAGGTACCAACTGCTCCTATTTGTAAATGAGAGTTTTAATTGACATGATTGAATTTTATCATATTATTACTTCTGGTTTTTTCAGGCCAGGGGTTGTATTCTGGTTGCTTCAAGTCCTGAAATACTCACTCGTGTAAAAAAGGTGGGGCACTATAAAATGTATCTTATTTTTAGTTTTCATCTTTGGCCTTTGTTGTTCTTTCTTCCCTTTTTTTGTTAATGAGATAAAAGCCTAAGAAGCTGCAACAATTATGTGACATTATATATTTATATGTTCCAATTTTCATGTAAAGTGGCTCGCCAAAAAGAGGATTTTCCTCTAGTTCCTTTCTATAAGCTGGCACAGCATTGCTTAAAGTTATATTTTATCATGACAGAATAGGGTTGTAAACCGACCCCTAGCTGGCACTACAAGAAGAGGCAAGACAGAGAAAGAAGATCTCTTACTGGAGGAGCAACTACTAAGTGATGAAAAGCAACGTGCTGAGCACATTATGCTTGTTGATTTAGGACGAAATGATGTTGGAAGGGTATGTTTTAATTAGCCTTACTATTTTACTCATGTTCATCATATCTGATAACTATTATGTTTTTAAAAGCAATCAATTTGTTCATACGAGTCTTGCTAATGCATAACTGTGCTTAGCATAAGAGTCAATTAATTGGTGGTTACAAGTCTGTGCTCAGCATCTGACTTGTAGTGTTTTCAGTTCTAACACGTGATTGCCAAAAATCTCTTGTATATTTGTGAAAACTGTGATGTATAACTGGTGGTTGTTATGTGCATTCATATTACATTTGGAGTATCCACTCTCATTGGCGAGAATATTTAAAACGGTCTTTTAGTATGAGTTTTCTTGTTGTCACTTTAAAGTAAAGCTGATATCAATATTACAAGGTTGTTTAACCTGTCATGACTCTTTGCAGCACTGGAGAGCATGGATAAAGAAATGTGCCGATGGTTCATTTATCATCTTATTGCATTGACTAGATAAAGGAACTGGAAAATGTAACTTTACTTGGTGAGAAGGGAAAGACCAATGGATATGATAGTGTAAGAGTTAATAGAAATGACTATGCTTTTCAATCATGTGATATGTGGTTGAATTAGGGATATCAGTATTTATGCATAGCGGTGTTTAGGGATGATTTTGCTTGATTATGCACATCTAGCTTGTTTATGTTTAGGATGATTTTGTGATTTTGATGTTTAAGATCCTAACTCTTTAATATACTTCTTTTTCAAAATTGACCGGAAATTGCCGCCAAACTCAGTGCAGGTCTCGAAATATGGGTCTGTGAAAGTTGAGAAACTTATGAATATCGAACGGTACTCCCATGTGATGCACATCAGCTCTACGGTAAGAGGCTGTTGTGTATTGCTACTTACTGTGTTTTTTTTTTTTTCATAGTGTCCCTCTTTTGTGGTGCAAATAAGTGTAAGCAGATTTCACACAGATTGATAGAAGTACCAAAAGAATTTGATCCTTATTATATTTTTTGCTTTTTGAATAACTTGAATTCTGTTTCTCAATCTATGATAAGCTAGGCATGGTCAATTTGATAATTTAAGATAATATTGGCTTATTGATGGTACTAGACCTGGTAGAATTGTTCAGGACAGATGTGATGATGATGATTTTAATGACTTTATGGAGCATTCACCTTAGTATCCCTGCATTACGGCATTTTATGAAGGAGTAAATTCGTGATTAGATATCATGAGTATGGTTCCGGTGGATTTTCTGTATCATTGCAAGATTTGTTACCATTACTAATTTTGTCAGCCCAATTTTGTATAATGCTTCATTGGCTAGTCCTGTTTTCTACCTTGGTGCTAACATTTGTGTAAACTAATATTTTCTGTATGTTAAATAGGTCACAGGCGAGCTTTCTGATCATCTTACTTGTTGGGATGCTCTAAGAACAGCATTACCTGTTGGTACAGTCAGTGGAGCACCAAAGGTGATATCTACGCATTACCCCCTACAGATTTTGTCCCTTTGTTGCTTTAATTTTCTCGCAGACATACATTTTATGATATTCGCCAAGAATACCTTAGATATACCCAATGCGTTACTTGACGGCCTATATTGGACCATGGTTTTATACTTCATACTAAAGCTGTATGTGTAAATCAGGTTAAAGCCATGGAGTTGATAGATAAGCTGGAAGTCACAAGGCGCGGCCCTTACAGTGGTGGTTTTGGTGGCATTTCATTCACAGGCGACATGGACATTGCACTTGCTCTCCGCACTATGGTCTTCCCCACCAGTGCTCGCTACGACACCATGTACTCTTACAAGGACGATAGCCGGAGGAAGCAGTGGGTGGCCCATCTTCAAGCTGGTGCCGGCATTGTTGCAAACAGTGATCCTGATGATGAGCAGCGAGAATGCGAGAACAAGGCTGCTGGGCTTTCTCGTGCTATTGATCTTGCCGAGTCAACGTTCCTCGGCTGATTCATGCTCAGATTCTTGCTGTTAATTGAGTTTGAGAGTTGGTTTAAACTTTAGTTTGTCGTCTATGAAAAATTATAGTGAGCACTGCAAATATGAATGATATAAGAGTCCAATAATGGGCCACTTCTATTGTCAACTGTATCAAACAAGTTCTCTGCGCCGCCCATCCGCTGAAGTGGTTTTAACTAAAGCCTCAATTTTTAAAGCAGACTGTTTAAGAAGTCAGGGTGGGCATTGAACTATTTTTGAGATTTCGTTCGTGTAATTTAGTGACTTGATCAAAAGCTATAAATAAATGTAGGTATGAGAACATAGTTATGTTGTTTTCAATGAGGTCCACCCTCAATGCAAGTTGGTATATATAATACGTTTTTCCAGCATAACCCGATGTAAATATGCATAACCCCATGCAAATAGCATGCCCCTTCTGTTTTGGATAACTCCAGATCCAGCATCTCTATTGACAAAGATACGGAAATTTCATTGTATCCAGCAACTTAACACCACGTCCAGGTTCACCCTCTTGGCCTTCTGATTATCTTCAGAAATTAGTTATCATATTTTCTATTAAGATACGCCCCTAACAACATCCACGAAACTTCCTCATAAACCTTTACTACGGTGGTTGACAAAAGCACGTGATATCTCGTGATTTTGTGAACCGACTTCTAAAAACTTAAACAGTTACAACTCCATAAGATACTCACCACTAACATATCATCCTAACAACTAATACTAATCCACGGCAGTCAACTAAACATGGAAAAGTAACAGCACGGCTAATGTTCATAATGACTCTCTACACTATTATAAAAAACTCAAGCTGAATTTTTTCCCCTTTATATATGTTTTATTTTTTCATATTAGTATTGTATATTGAACAATACCATCGCACGTTATTCTCATTTATGACTGTTTTAACGGATAGAATCGTGTAACGCCCAAATCCAATAGAACTTTTAAATTTTGTTGGCGAAATTGAGCTTTTATTTATCGGGTTTAACATCGAACTAGATCGAGGTTAATCGAGCTAGAAACGCCATTGGAACATGAACACCATATAAGACATTTGACTAAAAAGTTAAGCATGAAAAATCAAATTTTACTTAATTAAGTATGACATCAAGCAAAATCAATGTCAGTTGAGCTACAACTTGAACATGGGAGTCAAAATTTTTATTAATCCGAGTATTTTATACAGTGAAATCAATATTAATTGAACCAAAATTAATCGACATTTGAGTTTGAGCCAGACATCAAAGTCAAATTTTTTATTTATTAAGTGACATTGAGTCATTGGGTCAAATCATTAATCAAGTTATTAGTCGATAGTGGGCCTGGGCCTACGAAATCAAAAAAAGGCCCAAGCCCATCATATCTTCCTCGCCATTACCACACCACCCACTTACTTGGATAAGCCTCCTACACCTCCGACATGGTCGCCGCCGCCTTCGCTCTTCCCGCCCTCCCCGCCTGCACCGGCACTGCAGCCCGGCGGATCCTCCCTCCATCCTCTGGCGCCGCCATGGTCGTCGCCACCTGGCGCTCCGACTTCCTCGGCCGCTCGCTCTACTTCCCCGCCGCCGGGGCCGGCGCCGCTCCGCCGTCGCCCGCCGGCGGCTCGTCTCTTTCGGTGTTCTGCGGCCGGGGCGACAGGAAGACGGAGAAGGGGAAGCGCTTCAATCATTCGTACGGAAATGTGAGTTTTATGGGTTCGTTGGTTTGTTTTGGAGGTGGGATGGGGGGATGATGGCAAAAGTTGAGGGCTTTTCGGGGTTTTGTTGCAGGCGAGGCCCCGGGACAAGAAGAAGGGGAGAGGCCCGCCGCGGGTGGAGGTGCCGCCGGCGCCGCCGAGGAAGGACAAGTACGACGATGGGGAGATTGTGAAGATTGAGATAGATGAGTCTCTCTTCTCTTAGCATCAAACCGACCTCCTTTTTCCTGTTGAAATGTAATGTAACTTTTCGAAAACTTCGTCTTGTGTTACATTGTCAATTGCTTACTATGGTTGCTCTCTATCCGTATGTTTTTTGATATTATCTTTGGTTTATATTAAATTGATTATCTCTGTGTTTGGGACGTTCTCAGGCCAATTTAAGTCAATGTTCTGAATGAGCATGCTCTAGAAAACAAAAATGGTAGCTTTGCCTCTTGTTTGGTGTTATCGTTGCATGACTTTTGGGGACTACTCTTGAGACTTGGATGAACATATAAAAATGGGAATGGTGGGGGAGAAGAAGCCTTGTTGTATGTTTATTTTCACGCAAATTTTAAGTTTGTGAAGAGTCATTGCTGATCATTTATTGGAGTATCGTAGCATAGCGGTACCAGGTTTTTTAGAACAATGCTTCCCTAACAGTGAACGTGTGGCGATGGAAATGCCCAGCAATGCTGACCGGGTGTTTCCCATCCCAGTGATGCTATTTTAGAACCTAATCTCCCAAAAGCTCGTTATGCTACAGGGAGAGCCCAAGAACGCAAATCAACCAGACTGATCGAATTGACAAGAGTCAACACACAATGTAGCTAAGCTTGATTTAGCTCGGTACTTGGAGACTCGAAAAATCTCGATTCCAAGTTTAACTCAATATTAAACGAGGAGGGCAGTAGACAAGCACAATTCGACTTGACTCTTGGTCACTACATTTAAAGCTAAAGTGACTTTTAATAGTTTTTTAACCCCTAGAAACTCTTAAGGGAATATAAGGTTTTCGTCAAGCTGATTTGAGCTGCCGTCCAAGCAAATAAAAAGCTTGATAATTTAAATAAAGAATAAGGTTTATGATTATATTTATCTTAATTTTTTTATAAATATAATTAAATTATAAAATATTATTATATAATATCAAATTAAATAAATATATGCATAATTAAATTATTTTTTACGTATAATTACTTAAGATATTTTAATAAAAAATTAAATTTTAGTATAAATAATATGAAAAAATAACATAAATATATATAAATTAAGTTTATTCAAATTTAACTTGATTTGAATGTTTTTAATTCAATTTGAAATCAAAATTGAACAAGCCTAAGTTTGAGCAAAATTTAACTCAACTCGCCCGAAAAGCATCCTAGGCTCAGCAGTGTTATCTAAAATGTTCAAAATTGTTCTCTTTCGTCAACAATGCATTAGATGAGATATTGTACATAAAATGGAGATCTTTAACGTGCTTCTCTAACGTAACTTCGCAATGCTGTGGGAACAACACAAGTAGCCAACTTAACTCTTTGTGAGAAAAAAAAGTATCTGAATTTAGCAACGAAAATTGCAATGAAAAAGATATTTTTTGTAGAAAAAAACAAAGGTTAAAAAATGGCAAAACATCAAAGAGCAAAAGCAAACAAGTTTTATTTCAAAATTAAGACTGCCAGAAAAGTATGAAGAAGAACCAAGCTGCCCCCATTCCCAAGGTAGGGTGTCGTTCGGAAATGTACAGATGACAACCCCACATTACACCTGCTTGCTTTGATCTGTAATAACAGCAATAACGGAAAGGGGTAGATGACCTTTTCTCCACATAAATGATAAACCTGTTCCATAATGTTGATCCTTAATTGACACTCTTTTGAACGAGAGAGACGAGACTGTATGGCTACAAACCGTAAATCGTCAATTAATAATTGTAAACAACATTAAAGTCATCGCATCACAAACTTTATAAAAAAAAATTGATTAGACTAAGACTCTTATCTACTTATGCATAACATACATGGCCTGCATTTTTTTTTCAAAGCATTAGAGCCTGCTTAATGCTTATCTCTACCCACTTCATTCATACTCCTCTTACTAACATAAAATGTTAAAGAAGGAGCTGCTCTTGGCCATCAAATAGAAACACATATAATTTTAGTTTCGTGTCTTCATTCTCCCCCTCGTAGTTCTGCCATGGAGTTGTGCCAAAATGGTCTGAAGCTACCATGCACAGTACTAGCATTCATCAGCTATACCTTCTTCGTCTTCATCCAATTCTCAAATCTTGGCCAATTTGCCACTTCTTTTTATATTACGTTCTCAAACGAGACAGACATGCTTGCATTACTGGCCTTTAAGCACAAATCACGTCAGACCCGCTTCATGTCATGAGCTCCTGGAACAGCACCATCCATTTCTGCAATTGGGAAGGTGCCACCTGCAATGGTACAAAACAAAGGGTGCAATGCTGAACCTGAGCTCGCACAGACTCGTCGGTACCATATCTCCCCATATAGCAAATCTCACCGAGCTTACTGCTATCAATTTGGACGATAATCATTTGTCTGGCAACATCTCTCAAGAGCTTGGTCGTCTCTCTCGCTGGCAGAAATTGTTTCTTGATAGTAACTATCTTGAGGGGGAGAATTTATCGAACTGCTTGGAGCTTGGAGATATTCACCTTAGTTATAACAGGCTTGTGGGTGGAATACCTTCCTCTCTTTCCCTTCCCAAGCTTGTTAACCTTTCATTAACTGCAAACAATTTGAGTGGAACTCTTCCCCCTGCTTTGGGCAACATGCCATCTCTGATGGTGTTAATCTTGGGAGAGAACAGTCTGGGAGCAATATTCCCCGTGATCTTGGCAGCTTACACAGATTGTTGACTCTTAATCTATCTTCGAATAAGTTCTCTGGCACTATCCCTGATTCTATCTACAACTTATCCGAATTAGTAATTTTCTCCTTGTCCAACAACAACCTCCATGGAAACATCCCTGCAAGCTTGCCATTATATTTTCCATATATGCAATATCTTTACATGAGATCGAACCAGTTCACAGGTGGCATTCCTGTCTCACTGCCAAATGCCTCCGATTTGATTGAATCCTACTTCACCTACAGCCAACTTACTGGTCCTGTTTCTTTGAGCTTTGGTGGATTAAAATATCTCCAGATTCTAAGCTTGGGCAATAACTTTCCGCGTACAAATGGGAGCAACAATATGGAATTTTTTGAGTCATTGATAACTGTACCAATCTCAGAGTTCTTCAGCTTCAGGTGAACCAATTCAAAGGTTAAATGCCTAGATCCATAGTGAACCTCTCTGCCCAGATGAAGAGATTGAAGTTAGGAGAAAACCAGTTGTGGGGAACTATCCCTGAAGAAATCCATAGTCTTAGCAGGTTGACATTTCTTTCAATGGATTACAGTTCATTGAGTGGAACAATTCCTTCTTCCATGGGGAAGCTTAACAAGCTATCCGAATTGCTCTTGTCCAGTAACAAGCTCTCTCGTTCGATTCCATCTGCCTTTGGCAACTTCACCAAGATGAGTAAACTATATCTAAATGAAAACCAACTTGAAGGGATACCATCAACCTTGAGCGATTGCATAAGCTTGACCGTTCTGAATCTCCCTCACAACAACCTCAATGGTAGAATTCCATCACGGCATTTCAATATACCATTTCTTTCCATATCCTTGAACCTAGCTCACAACAATCTCGCAGGCCCCTTGCCTTTCGACGTTGGTGACTGGGTGAACCTCCAAGAGTTGGATATTTCTTCTGGGTGCATTCCCATCTCCAAATCAAAGTGTGTGGTGCTTGAGATCCTACTTCTGCAAAACAATAAATTTCAAGGTCCAGTTCCTCGATCTTTGAGCAAGCTAAAAGATCTTCAACTATTAGACCTTTCTCAAACCCACCTGGCTGGTCCAATCCCAGCATTTCTGAGCAAGCTTCATGGTTTAGTCCTCAATCTTTCCTTCAACCATTTCAAGGTGAAGTGCCAATCGAGGGTGTCTTCTCTAATGTGAGTGCAGTGTCTCTTCTTGGAAACCAAGGACTATGCGGGAGTGCACCAGGATTGAATTTGCCTGCTTGCTCTAATACATCACATAAGAAACATCCAAATATTGTATTCATTGTGATATTGGTTGTGGTAATTGGTGTGCTATCCTTCATCTCTTTCATCATTGCTATTATATCCATAGTTAAAAGAAGGAAGAAACAACAACCATCTTCATCTTCTCTGGAGAAGAGTTTGCACCCAAACATCCATAGAGCAAACATGGGAGATAGATTCCCAACAGTTTCTTATTCAGACCTCTTCAAAGCAACTAATGGGTTTTCTTCATCCAACATGATTGGAGCTGGGAGCTATGGCACAGTGTGTAGAGGTGTTCTCCAAGATGATGAAACAATCATTGCAGTGAAACTTGAACTTCACCAAAGAGGAGCTCTCAAGAGCTTCACGAGTGAGTGTGTAGCCTTGAAACAAATCCGACATAGAAATCTTCTCCAGATATTGACGGCTGGCTCCACCGTTGATCGTCAAGGCAAAGAGTTCAAAGCTTTGGTTCTTGAATACATGCCCAGTGGAAGCTTGGAAGAATGGTTGCATCCACATGCAGAATCCATGCACAGCAGGAAGCTAAACTTAGAGCAGAGATTGAGCATTGCCATTGATGTAGCTGCTGCATTGGATTATCTTCATAACCACTGTGAGATACCTGTTGTGCATAGTGATGTAAAGGCAAGCAACATCTTGCTTGGTGAGGAGTTGGGGACTTTGGTTTAGCTCTCCAATCCAAATTCGTCCCAGACCAAATCAGCAGTTTTGCAGGGTTCCATTGTTTATGTTGCTCCAGGTAGCATATTACATTTTTTGATGTCATGATCTTAGTTGGCTATAGCTATTAATTGGCCATGTCATATATAAAATAAATTGTTCTTTAATAATCTTACTTTTAGTGATTATTTTTTGAACCTAATGGTTGTAAGTTATTGTTAAGAAAAATCCTCAAAATTGGAGATCAACCACAGCGAACAAAAGTAATGGGAAAATAAGACCTGAGAAATAAGATAAAACAAAACCACAAAAGAGCAGAGATTTAACGTGGAAAACCCTCCTTCAATCGAGAGTCAAAAACCACGGGCAACAACGAACAATTCACTACTTCAACTAAAGATTACAGTCATCAAATATATATAGAGATGTATAAGAAGATTACTCACACACCCTATACTATTGAGATTACAAGATTTCACTCTCTCTCAATACTCCGTATAAGATAAACTCATGAATATTTTTCCCTCTTCTTTTATCTCTATATCTCTCTCTATCTCTCTTTTTCTTGTCTTTTCTTCTGCTTGTCTTGCCCTTCCTTAGAATGAGGCAAATGAAGCTCAATTTATAGAGAAGCTTTGAGACCCTTCAATCTCCATGGAACAACTAACAGTCACCTCTGTTAATATTCCGAGAAGCTTTGAGACCCTTCAATCTCCATGGAACAACTAACAGCCACCTCTGTTAATATTCCGAGATTTCTTTAGTATTCCGAGTGTGACAATGGGCTACATATCATTAATACAATTACACATATTAACAATCTCCCACTTGGAGTCCGATTGGAACACACCAGTCCAAACTCTTCCTCCACTTGTTCGTTGCATGAGTCCACCTGCATGTTAGTGCAAGTTCACCAAAGTTGAGCAAAAACTCAACTTTTTTCCATCCACCGGTTTAGTCAACATATCCGCCGGATTATTTTTTCCATCTATCTTCTCCAACTTCAATTTACGTTCTTCTAACAAAGATCTGATAAAATGATACCTTAACCGAATATGTTTGGTCCTAGAATGAAATGCCGAGTTCTTGGCTAAATGGATTGCACTTTGACTATCACTGTACAACCTGCAATCAACCCCATTAAAACCTAACTCATTCATTAAAGTTTTAATCCAAATATATTCCTTGCTAGCTTCTGTAGCAGCCACATATTCAGCCTCAGTTGAAGACAGAGCAACTATCTTTTGCAATTTGGAAACCCAACTCACCGCGGTTCCACCAACTGTAAAGATGTATCCGGATGTACTCCTGCCATTGTCTCTATTTCCAGCATGGTCCGAGTCCACATAACCTTGCACATCAATATTATCACCCTCAAAACACAAACAGTAATTAGAAGTTCCTTTCAAGTACCTGAAAATCCATTTTACTGCCTCCCAGTGTTCTTTTCCTGGGTTCATCATGAATCTGCTCACTACTCCCACTGCATGTGCAATATCTGGTCTTGTACTCACCATAGCATACATAAGACTTCCAATAGCTGAAGCATAAGGCACCTTTTTCATGTGAGCTTTATCCTCCTCACTCTTAGCACCTTGTTCTTTGGACAATTGGAAACTACCCAAAGTAGTAGTCACCGGCTTGGATTCATTCATGTTGAATCTCTCAAGAACTTTCTTCACATACCCTTCTTGAGATAACCACAACTTCTTGTTCTTCTTGTCTCGGGTAATTTGCATCCCAAGAAGTTGTTTTGCTTCACCCAAATCCTTCATGGAAAAACTCTTGGCTAACCTCATCTTGAGACTAACAATTTTCTCCATACAAGTCCCTGCAACAAGCATGTCATCTACATACAAAGTTAAAATAATGTAATCCCCATCATTAAACTTTTGTAGATATACACAGTGGTCCGAATTGCTCCTAGCAAATCCATTATCCAACATAAACTTGTCAAATTTCAAATACCACTGTCTTGGTGCTTGTTTGAGTCCATATAGACTCCTCTTCAATTTGCACACCATATTTTCTTTACCTTTGACTTCAAATCCTTTTGGTTGTTCCATATAGATCTCCTCCTCCAAATCACCATGAAGGAAAGCTGTATTTACATCAAGCTGCTCTAAATACAACCCCTTTACAGCCACAATACTCAAAATAATTCTAATAGAAGTCATTTTTACAACAGGTGCAAATATATCATGAAAATCAATCCCTTCTTTTTGACCAAAACCTTTCACCACAAGTCTTGCCTTATACCTTTGTACACCACCGGCTTCAGACTTGACCCGATAGATCCACTTGTTTTGTAGAACCCTCCTTTTTGGCGGCAACTTCACCAACTCCCATGTATGATTCTTCTCCAACGATGACATCTCATCTTTCATGGCCAACTCCCACTTAAGATGAGCTTTGTCACTCATGGCTTCATCATAGGACTCTGGTTCTCCTGCATCAGTATACAAAACATGTTGTACAATTAAATTTAATTTCTGAGTAGGCTTTCTAACCCTTGTGCTCCTCCTTGGTTCAGGAGCAACAACTATCTCTTGTGGTGGCTCTGAGTCATCAATTTCAACTTGTGCATCAGAATATTCAGAATCTGATTCATCATCATTTGGTTGATTAGCCTGTGACTCACCTTCTTGTTCGGTCTCTTCAGAAGATAATTGTTCCTCATCACTTGGAACAAATCCTTGATTTTCAGCACTTGGCATCTCTTCATCTGTCTCATCAAGCTCCATATATTCTTTTTCTTTTGACTCCTCATTCTTTTCTTCTTTCATGTCTTTGTACATGCACTCTTCATTGAATACAACATCCCGACTTCGAAACACCTTGTTGTTCTCGAAATCCCACATCCGGTAACCATACTCATCACCTCCATATCCAAGAAATACACATTTGCGGGACTTTGTATCAAGCTTCTTTCTTGATTCCCTGTCAACATGTGTATATGCAATACAACCAAAGACTTTAAGAAAAGAGTAGTCAACTTTCTTACCAGACCATACCTCTTCCGGTATTTTTCCATCTAAGGCGCTTGATGGACTTCGGTTTATTAGGTAGACAGCTGTATCCACTGTGGCACCCCAAAGATGCAAAGGGAGTCCAGCATGAACCCTCATGCTTCTCGCTCGCTCTAGGATGGTCCTGTTCATTCTCTCCGCCACCCCATTCTGTTGTGGTGTCCTTGGCACTGTCTTGATCCTTCTAATTCCCCGTTGTTCACAATAGGAGTCAAACACCTTATTGCAATATTCTCCACCATTATCCGACAGAAGACATTTCAGTCTTAAACCTGTTTCATTCTCAACTCGGGCTTTCCACATCTTGAAAATGTTAAAGACATCTGATTTTTCTTAATAGTGTAGATCCACGTCTTCCTACTAAAATCATCAATGAAGGTAACAAAATAGAGATTACCTCCAAAAGATATATCATGGGCTGGTCCCCAAACATCCGTATGAACCAACTCCAACCTTTTGGATTTCATCTCTCGCCCACCCTTTGTAAAGCTGACCCGTTTCTGTTTACCTAAAACACAGTCTTCACAAAAACCAAAGTTAGAATCAATTATACCTGTCAAAACCTTCTTGGAATGTAAGATCCTCATCCCACTCTCGCTCAAGTGACCAAGCCTTCTATGCCATAACGTTGTTATGTCATTCTTCTCAGCTGCCAAAGAAACAAACTGATCTACCTTGGTAGACAATGGGTAAAGTGTACCCACCGCCTTCCCCTTGATCACCACCAATGCTCCTTTGCTGATCTTCCACTGATTGTTTTCGAATGTGATCCTATAGCCCTCTTGGTCCAGCTTGTTAACAGATATAAGATTTTTCTTTAATTCAGGTATATACCTGACCTCCTTGAGAATAAGTTTACCTTCATCATGCATCTTCAAATGAATTACTCCTTTACCTTCAATTCTGCACTTCTGACCATTGCCAATTGTTACATATCCACAATCACTCTTGACAAAATCACAAAACCATTCTTTGTGAGAAGTACAATGAAATGAAGCACCTGAATCAATATACCATGTATCTATGTTGTAATCAACATGAGCAAATAAACAAAATTTCTCTTCATGACCATCAACAACATTAGCTACATTCTTGACTCGCTCGGGACAATCCTTCTTTAAATGTCCTTCCTTGTCACAAAACCAACAAGTAGGCTTACCCTTGAATTTTCCTTTGGATTTAGAGCGCCCTCGGTTCTTAGGACCTCTACTTTGACTTCTTCCTCTTTCTTTGCCCTTGCTTTTGTCCACCGACAAAGCTGTGCCCGAGATGGACGGTGTGCTATCTACCATGCTTCTCTTCATCATCTCCTGATTCAAGATTGCACCTAGCACTTCATCAAACTTTAGTTTTTCTTTTGATGCATTACTTATAGATGTAATTACCGTA
>JAURVB010013795.1:0-44629 GCA_033002965.1 Piper betle | reverse complement strand
GGGAAACATTGTCATTGTATTTTTTGTGCATTTTGTAGATTTTAATCTTCTGTAATGTTATTGAATGACGATGATATATTTTTGTCTATTTATATTATTTTTAATATTATATATATGTTACTTTGAACACAACCATGATAAATCATACAATTTTTTATTTTTTTACATAATTATAACATCTCAAATTTTTATCAAATATTAACTAAGTAGGATCTTGATGGATTCGAACCACCATCCCTCAAGCATTTCTTGAGTGCTCTGCCAATTTTGAGCTAAAGATCCAATCACACAAATACTACATTTTTCAATTCCTGTTCACATCATGCCTGGTACATAACAAATGCAAAACAAAACACAGCATTTTCTTTCAAACCAGTAGCAGCATTTGGAGCAGATTGATGATATCCAAATACAGTGATATGGCAGCCCATACGTAGTCATCTAAGTGTATACTATATAGCCCGCAAACACCAATGCAGCCAAACAGCCATAGATCATGATAATGACCTTTCCCATGGGGAAGAACATCTGCAATCATCTTAAATTTACTAACTTGATCCTCTTGTTAATGTTTAAAGAGAACACAAAATGCTTAATGGGTAGTTACCTGGATGATGGCAAATACAAGGAGGGCCAACGAGTGCACCAAAAAGAAATGGCTCAAGGAAACTGAAATCTTTGCCTCTTCTCGCTGCTTAGAATATGTAGAGAGTCAGCCTGACCACCACTGCTGGTGTCAGCAGTGCTGCTTCAAGTATCAAAAACTTAAAATAGAAATTAGTATTTACACAAATTTTGATGCACAAGAAAAAATCTAAAACTCAAATACAAAGAATAGTTGATGACAGAATGTGACAGTTAATGACAGAATGTGAAAACGAAAGCAGCAAAAGAATCCTACAAAATTCTGATTCGAATTAGGGTTGATCAACCTCTTCAACAATCCCAATTCACTCATCTTTGTCCAATCAAGTGTCAAAAGGAATTTACATCATCTTAGCATTTTCACGATTGCTAAATTTATCACTGTACCTCCTACATAAAGAACTACTCAGGTTGACGTCACACACAAGAGGCAATACTACTGTAGGTAGCCAGCTATGCTCAGCCGCAATGCCAGCATTAGGAGCAAAAACAAAATGAGGAAAATTGTCTTAAACATGGATAAGAAAATGAAAAGTAGAAGTCAGGATCATTAGAGGTTTTGCAAAATCACAAAGTTACTTTATTTTGTCTTTCATTAGAAGTTTTGCAAATACAACAAGCATCCATGCAGCACATGTAACTTTGAACTCCAATTTTCTCCCCATCCCTGCTAATGCAGTAATACATAAACATGGAACACGGGTAAACACACAATAATGCATGCAGATAATTTCGGCAGACTTCCTTGTGTCTGAATCTCTTTTAAGAAAAAAGAAGTCTCAATCTTTTAGCTAATATATCACTGATAGAGAAGCATATAGAGAACAAACAGCAAACACTGACATGATTCATAGAATTGAACTGTATCGGCAACTTTTTCCTTGGTCATCTACAAAATGAAATTGAATAATCTATAACTGCTTCATAACTTTGTCAAATGCAGATAGTGCATGAGCAATAACCTTGTCAACTGCCACCAAATTCTTGAATTCTTTGCAACAACCACTACACCTCAAATATACCCACTCAGTTATCATCTTAGATTCTTAATGCTGCTATGCATCTATCGGTTTATATATCAACCTTTCTGCACATGCTAACATTGTTGAGGATAAAAACATTCCTTAGACAATTCATTATGAACTCTCTTCTTCTCAAAACTAAGCACCTCCTGGTATCATCACAGAAGTTATACTAAACGAAATTCTTTGCAAATTTTTAAGTCGAATGATAGACAGTAAATAAGTTTGTAGCAGATTATATATAGCACAAAGGAGGAATAAGTTGAAGATGTAGAATCAGCCCACATATACTTACAGGCGACAACCACAGACCAGCAGTTGGTAGATCAAAACGAGGTTGCCTAAACATACAACTCAACAAATCAATTTTGTCAACCACCTATAAATTCCTGAAATCTAGCTAGTTTTGGATATAATTCTACAAAAGAATGGTTGCATATAAATCAATTCTTGGCCACCTACAATCAGGGGATGTGCAAACAAAATTTAGAACAAACACAATCTATACCTAAGAATGGTTGCTTTGCAAGGTCAAGCTTACATATTGGTAGAATCGATTCCAAAAAATAATTAACAAGAGAGCAACATATAGAATGAAAAGTGTGATTCGTGTTTATAAGAATTTAGATATAAGTCATGAGCAAATGGTAAGGCAAATGTTTGTACCAAATGCAGTGGGAATCTGAACG
Organism: Piper betle; assembly: GCA_033002965.1. Taxonomy (NCBI): domain Eukaryota; kingdom Viridiplantae; phylum Streptophyta; class Magnoliopsida; order Piperales; family Piperaceae; genus Piper; species Piper betle. The sequence continues at coordinate 42,273 of JAURVB010013795.1, read as the reverse complement.
TCAATACCAGACATGAAGCGACAGCAGCACATTTTCACAGCAATTTTGGCAAAGAATATTGCTCCCACTCGGACATGGCAAATGAATTGCTAGTTCTCAATCAAGTCATTCATGAGTAGTAGCATTGATAAAGGTAGAATATGAAGTTAATATTTCAACTTACAGTGCGTGGATTAGGATCCAGAATATGCTTGATCAATTTCTTTGTTCCAGAAGAAAACCATGAAGATGTCCATAACATGTGCAGAACAATGCAAAAGATGTCTGTTTGATGTCAAAATGTCAATAAACAAGCTCTTGATGCCATTGAAAAATTAAAAGCATTGACAAAATAGGATAAGCATTGAACTCAAAAAGCCAGAGCAACGACGCCGCCATTGCTGATCCTTCCCAGCACTTCCTCGACAAGCTCAGAGGTGAGCTTCACCCCAGAAAGATTTTAGGCATTCATCAAATTATGATTTTAACAAAAAAATCATTCTAAAGCAGGAATCATACAAAATTGAGAATGGGATGACCGTGTTAGCCGAGATCGGTGGAGCTGAAGATCGACGATCGACGACGCCGAGATCAGAGGCAGGGAGGGGGTGGCCGGTGCTCTGGAAGATGAGGTCGGTGGAGCCGAGATCGACGACGCCAGCAGGGAGGGGGATGCAGACTATGGTGAGGCGGCAGGACGGGGGGCCACGGCTCCGGCTCTAAACCTGGACGCCACCCATCTTTTCCGACACCCACTCCCAGACTCGGTCAGGAAGGCGAAGATCAACGCGGAGAGCACCGGCCAGCAGCGAAGGTGTGGAGGCAGGGCGGCGTAGGGGAGGGAGAGGGAGATCTTATTACCAGTCGAAGTAGACAAGCTTCGTCGGAGGCGCAAATTGAAGTGGGTGGATCGTTGGTGGCGTCGAAGTGATAGGGAGAACTCATCACTGGTAGAAGGGGCGGCAAAGGGGAGGGAGTGGACGATTTCGTCTTCGGAAGCCTGCTGACCGTTGGATGTATTTTGAACGGCCGGATTAAAACTCAAACACAGCTAACTTAGCTGTGCTGCAGCACAGCAAATTTACCCTCATATATATATATATATATATATATATATATATATATATATTACTACTCGTGAGAGCAATATTAATCTGATCTAGGTTGTCTTAAACGTGTTATTGATTTTCCCATTATATTCGCAATGGTTTTTTACTACTTAGAGTTACAGCCTAGTACACTCATGCTCATCGATTGGCCGGCATTGAGGAAGTTCTTAATTTCGTGAATATAATTATGTAAATGAACCTAAAATAAATCATAAATGTGAGACTTTTTTTCCCTTTTGGTATGATCATTAATTATATTCGAGGAAAAAATGTTGCATTCATCTTTCAGATTATTCCTTGCAGTTCCATGTACATATATATATATATATATATATATATATATATATATATATCATATCATAGCTAATAACCCGTAAATATTTAAACACCCATTAAATACCCAAAGTAAACTAACATAATTAATAGAGAATCGCCCACAACCAAAGTAAAAAACATACTAAGCATGGCCGCTTGCTATAGCCAGCTTACTTCTAGGCGATTGATTTCACAACTTATCTTTGATTGAAAGCGCCCTCACAATCAAAGGTCACTTTGCAGTCATCTTTCACTTCAATCACATAAGAGTGCTTGAGCCTGGACAGGACAAGGGGCAATCGGGAGAGATGATCACAAATACACACAGCGTCCAACTCCTTGAGCCACCGGCAGCAGTTGTCGTACAATGATAGCTCAGCTTCGTGTTGGCTATGGTGGCGCTCGTGCTCCTCTTCGTCCTGATAGCTGTGACATCGCCGGTGCCGGCACTCCCTCCGTCGTTGTCCCTTGACGGCAATGATCTTTCGTGATCATCCTGTGCAGTGATCGAATAGTTTCCTGTATGCGATCTAGGGACTGCCGCAGAGCAGCTCAGGGTTGCCAGGGCCATTTGAGCAGCACAATAGGAGCCATTTGGGACTGCCCGAGTCACCTGTGGCAGCTGCACCACCATGATTGTAAGCTCTAACACGGCAAGGATGAGCATCTTGTTCATGACTGGCTCTGGTTGATTATAATCACCGTTCAACTAGCTAGTGCAATCCTAGCTTAGATGTTGGTCGACGTTGATCACATCTGCACTGATGGGGGCACTTATATATACGTAAGGGTTTGCATGGCATGCTTGCTTTTTTAGTACGCGCATGGCAGATAAGAGGACGTTGGCGTTTTGGAGGGCTGTTCGGTGCAAGGGCATGACGAGGAATTAGTCTAATACTAAAACGCAAGGAGGATGAGTCAACTTAATGTCCCGGGGATTCATATGATTTTGTAGGGTCTTCAATAGATGGGGTTCAGAAATTTCATACAAAATGTATGATGTTGGAGAGAAGTTTGAGCCATATGATCATGTTATATTGGATCCAGTTAGGTTAGAATTAGGCCGAAGGCATTGTGACCTGCAATAAGATCATATATTTAGTCATTGTGTTCAAGAATCCAAATCTTATCCTGCACAAATTTTTTCTTTTTCTTTTTCCTTTTTTTTTCTGAGGTTGCTAACACGTAGCTAATTTGTACCTAGCTAGCCCTGCGAATCGTTGATTGCGCAAAAAATTTTACATAAATTCAAGTTAGAGACGCTTTTGAAAACACGGCAAACCACATTTTTATAAATATGTAATTTATACACGAAAGTACATGACATGACTCTTAAGCATGTTTCAGGCTAGAAGTTTATTTAATATATAGTTTATTGATCAGATCAGTCTACATCTACAACATTCTTTCAACGTAAAACACTTTTGCTTGTAACTCAAGTAAAGTCAAAATAGAGTTCTTAATTTAAGATCAATTTTGGAGTCAAAATAGAATTCTAAATTAATTTTTAGAATTACATGTTGACAGTTGGTAGCTACATATACTATTTGGACATACTATTTAGATATGCCAAACATTGAAAAATTCTCGAATCCATGTTTATCTTTTATTGAGATAAACTTAAAGAGAATTCTAATTGAGTAAGGATGTATCGGTTAGATATCCTTGGTAGAAGTCTTATTATATTATTTATCTATAAATAAGCCCCCCACACAAGCGTACAGAGCTCTTTATGCAGTATAATTGAGACATTTTGGGTTCTCTCTTCCAGTATTTTATGATGGAGACTTTGAGAGATTTAGGTTGCAGAAAACTAAGTTCTCCTATTGATTGAAATTGAACCAATCTATGAAAGGGCATTGGATAATATCGATCCAATTCTTTTGCAGATGTAAGTATACCTATATCTTATTTTGTTTGTAAGACTCATGAAAACTGCACGTCATCAATTAGCCTCGACTGTATTGGACAATAAATCGAAGTCAGATATATTAGTAAAACTTTAAGCTTTGATCTTTGGATCAAACTTGGATGCGAATCAACCACTCTAATTAAAGAGGCATATAAACCCATTATCACGAAGAGTAATGTGCCGCAAATTTGTAGGCTATATATAACAAATGTTGATCCTCATAAAAAATATGTAATAGAAAAGATAGTCATAATTTTTTTCTGAAGAAAAATACGTACAACTCATACAGTAATTACTAACGTTAAGTTGTTTTTATTCCTTCTGCTCTTAGCTCTTATATGGTAAAATATATACTATCATAAACAGATTAAACTAATAATTTCGGAAATATATAATATCCCAATACTTCTCACAGCTGATAATATATATATATCACCACCCACTCTTCAATGAACAGGTTCGCACTTGTAGGAAACCTCACAAGCGTCCAGTATTTCGAAGGAGTACGTGTAACCGAACCCAGTGAGGAAGGGGGGCAAGTGAGCAAAGAGTTGACACACGCAGCCGCTGTCCATGTGGCCAAGCCATTCACAGCAATCCTTGTACTGCGAATGGCTAATCTTGGGAGGCTCTTCTTCATGTCCATGGTTGTCGTCGCCGTTATGGTAGCTGCTGTGGTGCTTATGGTGGTGGCCGTGGCCATGGGGCGCTTGCTGCATGCCGATGGGAACTAAGGAAGAATTGCTACTGGCCCCACGTCGAGGATTGAGCAAAGGGCGGCCGATGCACTCTAGCATGGCCACTCTGAACTGGTAAAGACAGGGGGAGTTGGTTCGTGGAATTAGTGGACGACGGGGGATCGCTGATCCGAGATGATCAGCCGGCTGAGAAAGCCCTGATTGCATGGTCATGAGCACGTATGCGATATTGACAATTGTGAGAGCCCCCAGCATCGAATACGATCCCATGTTTTAATTTGTCTTCCACCATATGCATATGCAAAGCTCGACTGTTTCTGGAAATTTATAGGATCGGTGTTGGGTATTTAAGTATCAATCATGCATGCTGGTGGGTACGTAAAACAAATATTTTCATGGCCGTTGCGAGGCATGGGAGCTAGCAGGTGGGCTTTCTCATGAATGTGACCGTCTTTCATAATAGATCCTGGTAATTCACGCGGTAAAGATGAACACTCATTAATCTTATATGTGCTAAACCTCCCGCAATGGAGACGAAATTGTTGAGTTTCCCTCACCCATTCACATTGAAAAACTCAATTACCAGTTTTGGTTTGGTTATCGCACTAATGGTTGGCATTTGGTATTCCGATGTGTGATTTCGTCCTTTGCGATAGAAGTGTAATGAGTTGGCCTTTAGAATTCTATTCATAATCTTCTATATAAAGGAGAATTCTGATGTTAGAAACAACATCCTCTTGAGAGCTTTTGAGCACATTTGGCTCATATAGGGAGAGTTTGGAGAAGTTTACATCATCTCAAGTTGAAGTAGGGGTCGTCATCCAGGGTGTGAGTTTGATCCAATTTTCTTTTGAGGTGTATGTTAGTTTTCTCAATTTCTCATATATTGTATTCTCAAGAATTGTATTTTCAGATCTTGTTATTGGTCTGATTTGGGTTAGGAGAGTTTTTTTTCTTCGATACTTGATTATAAGAGTTTTCTTAATCAAAGTTGATAGAGTAGGTTGGTTTTCTTTTCTCTAAATTGGGAGAAAAATTTCCATCCATTTTTTCTTGGTGTCTCCTATCCATTTTATATTTCATTTCATTTCATCTTGAGGGGAAATATTTTCTGGGTTGTTTCCGCTGAAGCATCTATTTCCCAACAAGCGGCATCAGAGCTTGGTTATCTTTGGTTCGTTTGTTTGTCTTGGTTTGGGTAGTAACCTTTTGTGTCAAGATGAATGATGAGAAACATGTTAAGATGGTCGCCCTTAAAGGTAAGTCAAATTGGCATTACTGGAAGGGTCGTATGATTGATTATTTATTCACTAAGGATTTATATGATCCAATTCTTGGTCCTCCTAAGTCGACCAGTCCACCGTTGAGTGCTACTCCGGTTGTGACTGATGAAGGGACAGCTTCGTCAAGTTCCAGTCCACCGGTGACTGATGAAGGGAATGCTACTTTGATTCCTCCTCTACCTACTGCTAAGGTTGAGTCGAGGGTCACCGCTGAATGGATCAAGATGGACAGAAAATGCATGGCTTTGATCAGACAATGGTTAGAACAGAACGTATATAACCATGTGTCGGGAACAAAGACAGCTAAGGAGCTTTGGGATAAGCTCTTGTATATGTATGAGAGAGACACTCCTGGAAACCGAAATTTGCTGGTCAAAAGATTGATGAATCTTCGGTATAAGGATGGGGCAGAAGTCAGCGACTTCATCAATGAGATGCAAGGTATATTAACTCAATTATCTAGTTTGAATATGCCTCTTGATGATGCTTGGCAAGCTTGTCTATTATTGAATACTTTACCAGAGTCTTGGGAACCTTTAGTTATTTCTTTGAATAATTTTGACAAGCAGCTGACTTTTGATATGGTTTCAAGTTGCCTTTTGAGTGAAGAAGTGAGAAGGAAAACACAACAGGTAACCTTCTCTAATTCATCCCAATCTTTGGTTTCTGAATTTAGTCCTCGAGGAAGATCAAAAAGTAGGAATCCAAGTGGAAGAGATAAGAGTAGAGGAAGGTCTAAATCCAGAAACAAGACCTTCAAGTGTTTTTATTGTGATAAAGCCGGCCATAAGAAGCAGTATTGTTACAAATACAAGAAAGATCTAAGAAATGGTAAGGTGATTGACAATAAGAGTGAAGATGATAAGACTGCCAATGTTGCAACAGAAGATATACTAATCATACTTGATGAAGGAAATGATTGTTTGACAACTAATGATGATATTAGTTGGGTGATTGATTCTGGCGCATCGTTTCATGCTACCCCATGTAAAGATTTCTTCAACACCTATGTGACAACTGATCTAGGTGTGGTGAAAATGGGCAACAATGGGACTTCTAAAATTGTTGGTCATGGTGATGTGCATATTGTGACTAATTCTGGTTGCAAACTTGTTTTGAAAAATGTACGTCATATTCCTGATTTAAGATTGAATTTGATGTCAACAGGTGTGCTAGATGATGAGGGCTATGTTTCATAATTTTCATGTGGCTTATGGAAATTGGTGAAAGGTTCTCTAGTGGTTGCTAAAGGGAAGAAGTATGGTGGTCTTTATAGGACTACATCTAGTCTGGTTCACGGGGAGGTTAATGTTACCTCTACTACTCTCACAGCTGATTTGTGGCATAGAAGGTTGGGACACATGAGTGAAAAGGGGCTAGAATTTTTGAAAAAGAAGAACTATCTTCCACAACTTGATCAGACAACACTAAGCTCTTGTGATCATTGTTTGGCTGGAAAACAACGTAGGGCTTCTTTTGTATCTACTAGCAAAAGGAAGACACAAATACTTGAACTTGTACATTCTGATGTATGTGGTCCAATGGAGATAAAGTCTTTTGGTGAAGCCTCTTATTTTGTCACTTTTATTGATGATGCTTCAAGGAAGGTATGGTGTTACTGTTTGAAGAATAAAAGTGATGTGTTTAATACTTTCAAATCATTTCATGTTCTTGTAGAGAGAGAAACAGGGAAAACTTTGAAATATTTGAGAAGTGATAATGGAGGTGAGTATTGTTCTAATGAGTTTCAGGTTTATTGTGACAAACATGGCATTCGGCATGAGAAGATTGTTCCCTATACTCCACAATTGAATGGAGTGGCTGAGAGAATGAACAGAACAATTCAAGAAAGGGTTAGGTGTATGCTTTCTACAGCAAAATTACCTAAAGAATTTTGGGCTGAAGCTATTTGTACTGCTTGTTATTTAATTAACAGGTCTTCTACACTTGCTTTAAATGGAGATGTTCCAGAAAAAGTTTGGACTGGTAGGGAGGTAAAATACACTCATTTAAAGGTGTTTGGTTGTAAAGCCTTTGTACATATGCCAAAGGAACTAAGGTCTAAGCTTGATGCTAAGACATTTGAATGCATATTTCTGGGTTATGGGGATAAAGAGTTTGGTTTCAGACTTTGGGATCCTAAGGAGAAGAAGATTGTTCGAAGCCGGGATGTGGTGTTTCGAGAGAATCAGTTTCTAGAGGACTTTGGGAATGAAACAACTACCCAAAGTGATACTCAGGATTATGTTGTGAAGGTTAAGACTTTATCTGCTCCTCCAACGGTTGTAGAGGATATTGTTCAAGATGTAGCTGAACAGATTGATGAAGAAGTCAAAGATGACATTCCTATATTTTTGCCTCGTGACGGTGAAGGTGAGGATAATGACATTTCTAATGATATAGTTCCTGATGTTGTTGATGAATAGGTACATGATGATGATCAGGCTGTTGATCAAGGGGAGGCTGATGCTACTAGAATAAAATCTGGTAGAATTGTTAAGCCATCCATAAAGTATCCAAAGTCTACTTATGTGACTCTCACAGAAAGTGGTGAGCCTGAAGACTTCAGTGAAGCTCTTAGTCACAAAGAGAAAGACAAATGGGTAAGTGTCATGCGAGATGAATTAAAGTCATTGCATGAGAACAAGACGTATGAGCTTGTGAATCTTCCTAAGGGGAGAAAGGTCTTGAAGAACAAGTGGGTTTATCGGCTTAAGTATGAAGAAGGTAACTCACAACCAAGGTATAAGGCAAGACTTGTGGTGAAAGGTTTCGGGCAAAAGAAAGGTATTGACTTTGACGAAATTTTCTCACCTGTTGTAAAAATGTCTTCAATCCGTTGTGTGCTAGGTTTAGCTGCAAGTATGGATTTAGAGGTTGAACAGTTAGATGTGAAGACTGCATTTCTCCATGGTGATCTTGATGAAACAATATATATATGTAACAACTTGAGGGTTTTATAGATAAGGAAAAGAAACAGATGGTGTGTAGATTGAAGAGGAGCTTGTATGGCCTGAAGCAAGCTCCTAGACAGTGGTATAAGAAGTTTGACTCTTTTATGGATAGTCAAGGCTACAACAAAACTGTTTCTGACAATTGTGTTTTTATCAAGAAATTTGGGAAAAATGACTTTATCATTTTGCTTCTTTATGTTGATGATATGTTGATTATTGGACAGGACAAATCAAATATTGCAGATTTGAAGGAAAAATTAGGCAAATCCTTTGCTATGATGGATTTGGGTCCTGCTAAGCAAATTCTTGGCATATCTATTCGGCGAGATAGAAAAGCTAAGAAAATTTGGTTATCTCAAGAAAAATACATTGAGAAAATTCTTGAGCGATTCAGCATGAAGGAAGCCAAGCCGGTTTCTATTCCACTAGGAGCTCAATTCAAGTTAAAGAAGGGCGAGCTAAGTGAAGCAGAAGTAAATGAAATGAAGCATGTGCCTTATGCATCTGCTGTAGGGAGCCTTATGTATGCTATGGTTTGTACCAGACCAGACATAGCGTATGCTGTCAGGGCAGTAAGTAGGCATTTGTCTAATCCTGGTAAAGAACATTGGCAAGCAGTTAAGTAGATATTGAGATATTTGAGAGGTACTTCTAAGCTAAGTTTATGCTTTGGGGGAGGTAAGCCTATCTTATCATGTTATACTGATGCAGATATGGCTGGTGATCTTGACTCGAGGAGATCCACTTCTGGGGTTGTTGTTACTTTTGCAGGTGGCGCTGTTTCTTGGCAATCCAAATTGCAAAAGTGTGTTGCTCTATCCACAACTGAAGCTGAATTCATTGCAGTTACAGAAGCTTGCAAAGAAGTTTTATGGTTGAAAAGATTTTTGAATGAAATTGGGATACTTCAAGATAAGTATGAGGTACTTTGTGATAGTCAAAGTGCTATACATTTGAGTAAGAACTCTAGTTTTCATTCAAAGAGTAAACACATAGATGTTCGATATTATTGGATAAGAGATGTGTTGGAGAGAAAGTTGTTAGAGTTGAACAAGGTGCACACTGACAAGAACATCTCTGATATGTTAACCAAGATTGTGACAAAGGACAAGCATTTATTTTGTCGAAGTGGAGCTGGTATGGAGAATTTTGCTACCACTTATGTCTAGTTAGCTCATGGATTCATGAAGGGGAGGATTTGTTGAGTTTCCCTCACCCATTCACATTGAAAAACTCAATTACCAGTTTTGTTTGGTTATCGCACTAATGGTTGGCATTTGGTATTCCGATGTGTGATTTCGTCCTTTGCGATAGAAGTGTAATGAGTTGGCCTTTAGAATTCTACTCATAATCTTCTATATAAAGGAGAATTCTGATGTTAGAAACAACATCCTCTTGAGAGCTTTTGAGCACATTTGGCTCATATAGGGAGAGTTTGGAGAAGTTTACATCATCTCAAGTTGAAGTAGGGGTCGTCATCCAGGGTGTAAGTTTGATCCAATTTTCTTTTGAGGTGTATGTTAGTTTTCTCAATTTCTCATATATTGTATTCTCAAGAATTGTATTTTCAGATCTTGTTATTGGTCTGATTTGGGTTAGGAGAGTTTTTTTTCTTCGATACTTGATTGTAAGAGTTTTCTTAATCAAAGTTGATAGAGTAGGTTGGTTTTCTTTTCTCTAAATTGGGAGAAAAGTTTCCATCTATTTTTTCTTGGTGTCTCTATCTATTCTATTCTTGGTGTCTCCTATCTATTTTATATTTCATTTCATTTCATCTTGAGGGGAAATATTTTCTGGGTTATTTCCGCTGAAGCGTCTATTTCCCAACAGAAATCTCCTCCGGTGGTTGGTGATAAAATTTTGTGATAAAACATCCATGTTTCAGAAAAGTTCGTGATATTTCTAAAAAAAACCACAGTAGTTGGTGGCGATGGGATCTCCACCCACCGGTGGAGATTTGAGCTCCCAGAAATGGTACACATCCTCGATCCTATAGTATTAGTGCAAGTGTGGATGAAAAGAGTGCAGATCCATTGATCGGTTACCATAGAATTGTACTTTCAATTAGAAGGAGCACGTTTAAGTAAAATCCCACGATAAACACTGAAAATAGATAATTAAAATCGAAGCAACAAAATGGAAAATTTTAATCACAAAATCAAAGTATATAGACAGGTATATATGTGACCAAATTATTGCAAGATCATGAAGCTCTGATCCTTAATTAGCTAGGTTAATCGATCTGTGTGCTCTAACATTGTATACTATTAATAAATTGTATATTCCAGTTCTGTGTATGCCCACTATGAGACAGGTTTTTTATTGATTTTATATGCAGGAGACGTCACGAGAAATATAGACCACTATATGTGAGTATTTAGTAAAAGTAGGCGTGCTGTCTGTGGGTCAAGTAATCCGACGGCTCAAATTTCGTTAAAAAACCCTTTTCTTATTTTCCTGTGATAAGCTTAAATACATGACCATCTCTCTTTATACATACCTAAAATTTCAAACAAAATTACTAAATCAACTATATGTTCACAACGATATAAACATTCATATCATTTAATATATATATATTAAAAAAATATTTTTTTGAAAATATAACATAAATCTTGAGCCAAACACAGCTTCTCTTTCTTACTACACACTTAAAATTTTTTAAAAAGGTTATATATATTGACAATTATATAGGCAATCACATTATTTAAAATTATAACAGTTCTCCTATCTATGTATAGTTAATGTACATTATTCATAACCTGAAATTAGTCTTAGGAAAAGGGAACTATTTTAAATTTTGAGTTTGGTATGTCGTGAACATGTATGCGCATTTGAATGTGTTTACAAATATTCATAATTTTTGCGGACACCATAATAATTTTTATAAAATATCCACAAAAGTGTCCACAATCCTTATTTGATTTGATTTTTGCGGACTCTATTTTATATATCAACATAGGATTCCATACTCACACGAATGTTCATAGTCTATGAACACCCCCTTGTATATTATTATTATTATTATTATTATTATTATATATCAATTATATATAGAGGGGCGTTGAAGTGAGCTCTGGGCAAAAAAAATTTTTTACCCTAAACTTTGATCTGGGCCGTCAGATTACAAAGATAGCTCAAATTTATTTTTTTAAAAAAAATTAAAAATATAAACTTTGATCTAAACCGTTCAATTACACGGACATCTCAGATCTATTATTTTCAAAAAAAGACGGCCACCCGCGGCCAAATCTTGTTGCGGCCAGCCACATCCGGGCGTGGGCAACCTTGTTTGGCTGCTCGCTGGCCAAATCCAACCACATCCGCTCCAATCTCCCTTGACCCAGCCATCCTGCAGTGGTCCCCTCCCTCTCCTCCACCGCCATTGCCGCCACCCAATCGATCTCCTAATTTGACATCACCGTCCTAGGGAAGACGAAGCTGACCTTCTTCGTCAAGTTAGGCTTGCCGGCGGCTGAGCCAGACTTGCGCTGCTTCCTGGAGGATCCATTGTCGTCACTGTCAGAATCTAAGTCGATGAACACTGTAGATGACATTGTCTCATGTCTGGGGCAGCACGCGCTCCTTGCAGCTGCGGTAGTAGAACTTGTCGTCGATCCACTAGCCATCGTTGAAGTCAGTATCCATGGCGAAGCGCTCTATGTACTGCTCCTCGTCCATGGGCGTCGCCATTGTTGGTGTTGAAAGAGAAATCTAATAAGGGCAGCAAGCTTGCAATGGTGGCGGACAAGAAATTTCTAATTTCTGAGTTGGCGTCAAGAGGCCTCCGCTAGACCGGATTCCTCTTTTAAGACCGAACCGATCACGACCGCGGTGGGGTGGGGCGTCCACGGTGGGAGAGGGGGAGGAGCGGGGTAGGGTTGAGGTGGAGTAGGGAGGGGTAGCAGCCGCAGCAGGACAGCAGGGGGTGCTCACGGTAGGACAATAATCGTCTACGTCTGTAGGGGAATTTTTTAATTAGACGACTCAGATCAAGAGTCAAGGCAAAAAAATTTTTTCCAAAATTACTAACCCTTTACTTTTATGGTATGCATATTTATAATTTTAATTAATAATCAAATCAAATTGACAAGACATAAAAACCTTAATTTACAGGCGAGAGCATTCATTTATTTTTCTGACTTTTTTTACGACGAAAATATTTTAAAAACGTCTGGGGGCGAAAAAAATTAAAATTTAAAATGTTTAAAACGCCCCTAGTAACGTGGATTATCGCGTACGTTTGTCCCGATGCGCGTTCACGCTCTCATCTCCATCCCTTCACGATTAAGCCATCATCCAAAATGGATCGATCACCCAATCCCCGCCATTAACGACAATCCAAAATTCAACAAATTCAATAAAGGTGATTTGCTTGCAGAGATCAAATCAAGCAATGGTGAAGTGGAGGTGACGACGAGCTTCTGATCGGTGTACTTTTTGTGGGTGTTGGGAATCGGGAGGGAGGGGAAGGAGGTCGGGGGTGGGAGGGGGAATCTGGCAAATCTAGGGTTACGGACGACGTGGTCGTCGGCGAAGGAGGAGGAGGAGGCGGCGGCGTGCGAGGTGGAGGAGTGCAGGCCTTGGCGGCGGCGCTTGATCATGGCCCTTTCTTGGCCCTCCCTTTTCCGTATCGGATTTATCCTCCTCCTCCTCGCCGCCTTCACCACCGCCTGCCTCACCCTCCCCGTTGAGCAGGTGCCATTTTTTTGGTCGCTTGCATTGCCAGATTATTGTGGAATTTGTAAAATTTGCGGCTAAAACGAATCCAATTGCTCTCTGTGATTTATTTTTTAGCTGTTTACATTAGCTGCTGTTGGAACCTTATTGTTGTCTTTCAATTACTTGGGAGGGATAGATGGTTGTTGTTGTTACCATTTTTTTTCTGTTTGTGATTTTCTTTTTATTGGGGAATTTCTTATGGTGTTTGTGAACTCTTGCTTCGATGTATTTTGTTGCACAATATGCTGGAAATGAATTATAATGGGTTTTTTTCTCTGCCATTTTAATGTTGGGTGAGGGTAGGGACCAATTGGTGACAGAAAATATATGGCGCCAACCTTATCTTAGTTAGGAGAAAGTTAACATGTTTGGATTTTGTGATGTCACCCAAGTACAGAAACGCACCATTGAGACAGTTATATATGGCCTTTGTGTTAGGGTTAACTTGAAAAGAAGGTTCTGTCACTTCATAACCATGGTCAAAAATAAAATTTCGAAATTGCGGAGAATAAATTTGATGTGTGCAAAATATCATACAATTAGTGGTTCAAATTATTCTCACTGTTTGTGTTGAGAATTTTCCTGATGAGTGTAGGATTAAAATTTTTCAAAAGCTTAGTCTTTTCGGAATTGGTTGTTGTCATTTGTAATAAAAATTGAAAATGTTTATGTGCATATAATATTGTAAGATTTGTTTATTTTAGGATATCTGTTGATGAAATGTTGTACAAGTTTTATTTTTTCTACATATTTACATCTCTCTCTCTCTACTCTTTTTTCTTCTTCTTCTTAACTCTGAATCTGTAGTCTCATTGGAATGCCCTATTGAATAAATTTTATTTGTACGCTATCTTCATATTCTAACGGGTCTTCTTACTCAGATTTTGAAGGATTTTTTGCTGTGGATTGAAAAAGATCTCGGTAGATGGGGTCCGCTAGTGCTGTAAGTTTAGCTCTTTTTTTAAAAAAGATAAAAACTTCCTGACATGGTAAAGTATTTGATTGCTTTTGGCCTTTTTTTGTGATTACAATAGGGCAGTTGCTTATATCCCTTTGACGGTCCTGGCAGTTCCTGCTTCTGTTCTCACTGTAAGCAATCTAACTATCTGTTCTTTCTTCTATCTTTTTATTTTTATAGCCCCTATTACCATTTTTGTTGATGGTAATGATCATACTATTTTAATTGTTTTTCGGTTGTTGTCTATTATCTCATTGTTATCTAGATTTTGTTTTCTTTATTTAAGCAATATTTTCTATTATATATGCACATCTACAGATAAATATTTTTAAGTGGGATAATGTTATCTGATGCTTCGCTTATCAATGGACATAAAATGGTTTGACAATGGGAAAAGAAGGATCCTTGTGTCTATTGTATGCACAATATCTTTCTGACCAATATATCTTGTGTTTTTTGATGGATTCTTCATGCTATTTCATTCTGTTTTATCCTAATTTTTTAAAATATTTTTATTGTCGAATATATATGACAACTATTCTTATATGTATCTGCGGGTTTTATTATTTTTAATGTTTATTTATTTGTTGGAATCTAGCTTGGTGGTGGCTATCTATTTGGATTGCCAATTGGTTTCATCGCTGATTCTATTGGTGCAACCATTGGTGCAACTGCAGCTCTTCTTCTGGGTAGAACGGTGGGTTCTTAATATTTTTGCATGTATGGATATTTGGTTTTGATTTGTAATGATCTTGTATACATCAATTTTTTTAATATTTCTATTTTTACAACAATTTATGATTTAGCAGTGGCGTTATTTGGTTGAGCTTCCAAAGCATTTCACATTGTTGTTTCTGAGTCTAGGTTGGAAGGTCTTACGTCATGTCTAAACTAAAAGACTATCCCCAATTCCAGGCTGTTGCTATTGCAATACAGAAATCTGGTTTTAAGGTCCAAAGGATTTTATCTGTTTGTGCCTTCTATCTGTTTTTGTTCATTGATTTACCAATTTTGTAATTTGATTATTCTGTCTTAGTTTTATGCAGATTGTTTTGCTACTTCGACTTGTTCCCTTCCTTCCATTTAACATGCTAAATTATCTTCTGTCGGTAACTCCTGTCCCCATCATAGAGTACATGATGGCTACCTGGATTGGAATGATGGTACGGTTTCAAGATAATTTTCTTAGCTTCCTGCAAACATTAGTTTGGCTTCCTTCTTGGAGTAGGAATTTTTGTTTCCCGTCTTTGAAGAATCTTCTGGGATTAGCACATCTGTTGTCCATGGCGATTAAGGAGCCAAGTAACTGATATCTTTGGTTTAAATAAGATAATTGCTGAAAGTAGGAAGATGAATATTAATACAGAGCTGCTGTGAATACCAATTTCAGTTTGATAAAATAGAAGTTGAATGGTTGATCAGGTCCATGATTTTCAAGTACCACAAATGATATCTGAAAAATTTATTATCTAATATCTAAGGTCTTAATACATTTATCATGCAACAATGATCATTGTCGTGCTTTCAAAGTAAGGTTGGTGTATCCATTTGTAACATGAATTTCTGAAGAAGTTAATTGAGCAAATTTGGGAATCCGTTGTGGGGTAGGAGGAATTATGGGACATATGGGTGTCTCTTTATTTATATGTTCATTGGAGTTTTGAATATGATGATAATTGTTTTTGACACTTGACAGATTTGCCTCAAATATTTTGATAGAATTACCAAAACTGTTAGCTACAAGTAGATAAAGCATTTTTTAAGAAAAACTTCTTAAAGTATTATTGAGAAATCTGAGAGTTATTTTGTTTGATCGAATGAAAATATCTTAATAATTTTTTTCCTTTCTGAGATTAGTTATGGAAAGCTGCTTAGAGTATTGTTCTTAAAGGATGCTAAACTTGGTTTTTCAGACTGTTTTTGCTTTTCATTCTGAAAGGAAACTGTTCTGTGTTATTGCAGCCTATAACCCTTACTCTCGTCTATGTGGGTACAACCTTGAAGGATTTATCTGACGTGACTCATGGATGGAATGAGATCTCAATGACTCGCTGGGTATTCCACTGTCTGCTGTCTTGTATTACTTTATATATTTTTTCTTATTTTTACAATTTATTCCATCAACTGTGGTTGCAGGCCTTTATGCTTCTGGGTCTAGCTGTATCAGGTGAGTAGTTAAGCTAAAATGTAATAATTTAAAAGATTTAACTGTTCTGCCATAGAAGTTCGAGGTGCTAAACCTAGTTGTTACTCTGACCCCATTACACGAGCGGGAAGGAGATTTTCTTTTGATTACATAACATGGGCTAATTTTTTTACTTCAATGAATGGTTTCAAAATTTTATCCTAACCCATTTTCTCCGACAATGTGCAGTGGTTCTCATGGTGTGTGTCACTAAGGTTGCAAAGTCTGCTCTGGACAAGGCGCTAGCAGAGAATCCGGACATTGCTGATATACTTACATCGCCTGGATTACCTGTTGTAGCTGATCCTCGATCGGTTCTCCATCAGCCTCTCATTATCAAGATTGATCCAGCTGGTGCTGACCATGAAAAGTAGTCATATCTTTCTGTATATATTTGTTTTAGTTATTCTTGTTCGATATAATATTTCATAGTATAATGATCAGTGTAGACAAAGTTTTTAATGAAAAGGAAGTGAAAAGGAAAAGCTCTGTAATGCAATTCAAGCATTGACATCAATGCATTACATTTTCCAATGTGTGGCCGGTTGTAATTTTCTTTTGTAAAGAATGGGGGTTTGGCGTGTATATTTGCATGAAGGATGCGTTAGAGCTTGGTTTTTGCCTTTAAAATTTATCGCTTTGTTGTTTTTTCCCGCAATTTGAGATTGGAATTTTAAGAATGAGCCAAAAATTACATTGAGAGATTGCTACTAAACATTATAAAGCATCCTTGAAATCAGAAAGAGGAAAAGGAAAGACCTGCTGTTGATTAAGATGACTAGCTCAGGCAGTCACTCTGTGCCTCAATTGCTGACTGACGGATGTAGACAAGTACATTTTTTTCCATTGACTTGAGAACTTTTCCAATGATAATGAATTTTCTAATCTTCCTTTTTCTCGTTGAATTATTATATGAGAGGTTATCATTATTTTGTTTGGAGGAAATCCGAGCGGGTATATGTTAAAATAAAACTATACTAGCTTTGATGAAATGGATCTCGTTCTTAAGAGTTCCTTTGTTTTACTTGGAAACTGGGGCATAGATTATTATGTACTTTCAAGCTTTCAAAGCAAGTTACTTGAATTCATCTTAGGACAAGGTGTATAACACAGACAAGATGAATTCTCAAGACAAGGTGTATTACACAGAAAAGACGAATTCTATATCAAAACAAGGTGTATTAAATAGAAAAGGAAGGGCGGATACTGATGTCTTCCTAGCATGCGGATCATCTTCAATATTCATGTGCCTGGGAAACTTGAAACAAGGACAACCAGAGCTTTTTGCGCTGCCCTTTTAACAATATTGGGGCGCCGATCATGAAAATCAATCTATAATATACTCTTTTTAACTGGGTATGAGAGAATTTGCATAATTGACACGAATGGTACATTGGTACCTCCATCTCTACCTAGTTAGTGAACCATGTTGGAAGTTTGATTCCTCGCTACTGACAGACTCAAGGTTCATAGTGTCCCGTCTCCTGAATTAACGTAATTCGTACATTGTAAGTCTCAAGAAGTGGAAGAAATGGTTAGACATAATTATAATCACCGTTTCTTACTTAACATCTTCAATTGTGTTAGACTAGCATAGCTGGCTGGTCTAATATGTTGTGAGCAATAGGATTGGAAAATTGACTCCCTAGTCAGTGAACCATGTTGGGAGTTTGATTCCTCGCTACTGACAGACGCAAGGTTCACAGTGTCCCGTCTCCTGAATTAACGTAATCTGTACATTATAAGTCTCAAGAAGTGGAAGAAATGGTTAGACATAATTATAATCACTGTTTCTTACTTACCATCTTCAATTGTGTTAGACTAGCATAGCTGGCTGGTCTAAGATGTTGTGTATTAATCTGTGGCAGCGTAGTTGGTTGGGCAATGTGCAGTTGAAATGATCCAACTCCAAGGTGCCCACCAGCACATCATTGCACAAACAAGTTTCTAGTGCAGAATGCAGAGTATTGCCCTCTTTCGGTTCAAAAGCTACCAATAGTAAAACTAAGAAAAGCGAGTAAGGAGCAAAAAGAACCAACCGAACAAAGTTAAATAATCATGAAAACTGGGCCTTCTTACTTCTACCAAAGCCATTTCAATCCATCTTGATGGTCGTCTTAGTCTATCCTCGCCAATGCCTCTTTTTGACCTTTATATACTCATGAGATTTCATCGACCAATAGGTTCATCCATGTGCTCAAAGCTTTCCCCCATTTCTCCGACCATGGAGGCAAATGCTCACCTTAGTTTAGTTAGCTATGATGTGATATGTATCCGTCGGCCATAACCCATCACTAATCACGCAAATAAATGAACGAAGCAAAATTTCAAAAATGAAAAGACTGCAGAGGACCCATTTGCACCTACCACTGTATTTTTAGTCGTCCAGTAACCATGGCTGATATCAATGGGTGGCCCTCACCATCACGTGCTGGTACCAACTAAGAAGTAAGAGGAAACCTATATATAAAAACATGTTCAGAATCAACTATGGAGAAGAGCAAAATGAAGATGAAGCTACCATTCAAGTTTTCCATGGGATATTGCCTGTGTCTATATGGGTGCATCGATCAAGGGAAAGGGACTAGACTTGCCACAAAGATCTGGAACCTTACGGACAGGCCTATTGATCTTCAGATAAGAGTTGGGTCCGTACTCAAGAAGGCTTACACATTGAAGCCAGGGAGCTCGAAGAGGTTGAAGTGCAATAGCATCTACAGAACGTACATGTCGGACAGAGTTGATAGCCTTCTCTATGATGAAGATATGTGCCAACCATACGTGTGGGTTCACGACGGTTTGGGTGGTTTGTGCAGGAGTAGAGTGGTGAAACAACAGTACATAAGCATGCAGGACTTGAGAGACTCATCAGAGATCAAGATCTTTAGAGATAATCAGAGAGGTTGTATTGTTGTTCACAAGAGGCCAATGCCAAATTTTTGTTAAGTTGGCCACATGAAGAGTTTGATGTTTAGGATTGTTTGCTCATGGAAACATTTGTGTCTTTTTTCTCGGTTTTTAGTTTTTACTATTTTATGTGTTTAGCATTACTTGAGGGATTGAGAATGATGTGGGTCCTCGTAGTAGCTGTGTTAATCTTTTAAAACTTGGGCTGCTATCTAATGAGCTTTGATCATCATTGAAGCTTGCCCCATAAAATCATTTTTCACTTCTAGTTTTTAGTTATGTGCCGTATGCATCCCAACTTAGTCGGTGAGTTCGAATATTTCTCGTAAGAGGTCAGTTCCTTGACCTCGCACCAGAGCAAGGTAAACCACAAAGGACTCTCAGATTTTTGGGGGGTTTGCTTAACGTTAATGCTATTCATTGAAATACAGTAACGAAATGCTGTAATTTGTAGATCCCAAATTTTCGGAGCGGTCAGGAATTGTAAGTTCCTAACCTTCCATAACACATTACCTGAGTCATTTGCAACCGAAACTTCAAGCAAAATTTACAGGAACTAACAGCTCCATCACGAATACGGAGAGAACAAGGACTATCAGCTCACTTGCAAGACGCAAAGAGCAAGAACTAATCAGCTCATCTTGAATGTCAACCCACATCAACTTCCCCAAATTTTTCAAAAATTGACTGCATTCATATGGACCAGTCATATGGACCAGTCAAGCCGGGATGATGTATTTAAATCTTTCCATTTTCGTGTTTCATATTTACAAAACTGATAAGACGAGGCTCGGATTAGTAGTCAGGGAGATGAGCAATTGCAGCCATGGGCACCAGAGCGAGGCCCCTACTGTTTAAATAGCCGCAAGCTGATTTCATATCACATTCTATCAGTTTTGCGAGTGTTGCTTCAAGAGGTTCCTTGGTTGTCAGCTCATTGCCAAGGTGGAAACTGCACCCCTACAATCGAAAAAAATAAAAAGAACAGAAAATAATTCCACCATAGCACATGCTTTCATATACCATCCTTTCTTTAAAGGATTTAAAAGACCAAACTAGAGCACAGAAAAAGTGACAGACACTCGTACATGTAAACAAAACTACACAGTAAGCAAAGCATGCTGTATAAAAAGGATAATGAAACATGGAACATAAATATTTGATGAGATCGTGCATCCATCTAGTGATGGAAATATTTAGGGATAAAGGTAACTCTCTAAATATTTAAGTAAAATAGAAAATGCAATCAGTTTGCCTTTCCTTCATTGTTATGATGTATCCTGACATGGAAGGCAGCAGCCCTCAACATAGAAGATATCATTAAATAGCCATTGTACTCATTTTTTATCCATCGCTTAATGGTGTATCTATTGATATACCTTTTTTTCCTAGAGATTCTTATTTCTGGGCCAAATTTTTTATAAATTAAGGACTGTTGATATGCTAAAAAGACTACATCATTACTTTTGCATTGGAATGTACATTTTCCTTTTTATGAAATGCATGACTCAGAATTGATTTGTGCATGTTAGTAATGTCATTCATAAAACTGCCAAAAAGTGAGAACAACTTTCTGCTCAGTGAACAATAGAACGGGCTAGTTTTACCTCTGTACCAGTAAAAACATCAGATTTTCCTCCATCACCACCCTTATTATGGCTCATTACCTGGGTCAAGATACAAAAAGAGTCATAAGCGAAATAATCAGGGCATAAAATATGCCTGAAACCACAAACAAGAGTACAAAACTAAACACCTCTGATATCACAATTGATATGAAGAGCAGCAAGTAGTAATGATGCTGACATTAGACTAGCCTGAAGTGCCACAAGCAAAATCTAAAACTAAATGCTTCTAATATCACAACTAACAGGAAGAGTTATAAGTAGTAATGATGTGGACATCAGATAAGCGTGAAGCAACACAAACAAGATTCCAAAACTAAACAGCTCTGATATCACAACTGATAGGAAGAAGCATAAATTGGTGTTGCAAACTGATAATGTCAGGCAAAAAGAAGTATTCAAGGTTATAATTCAGCTAAATTACTATGTCCAAGAAGTATGATTAGAATGCCCGACAATGAAATAGGAATAAAGAAAAGACCATGCACTGTGTGCACTCACCTCAATTTGAAGTTTCAACTTTTTGGCATAGTCAATAACAGCCTCTAAAACAGCTTCTCTACGAAGCTAGGCATCAAAGCAAAAGAAAATTTAGCACAAGAGAATAAAAAACCATTGGCCTGTAATAAAAAAATTGAGCAAAAAAAATGAAGCAACACGCTTATCAATTGGTCAATATGCATGAACCAGAACAAAAGCCCTGTAAAACTCATGTTTTTTACGGAAATCCTCATCTCAAGCCACTGTGTCAGAGTGATCCAATCTATAGTTTTTATTGTAATTACTCAAATTAGTAACATCTGTACATTACATTACTGAGAAAATAGTTCACTATGCACGAATCAGAACAAAAGCCCAGTAAAAACCATGATTCTTTTACAGAATTCCTTATATCAAGCCACTATGTCAGAGTGATCGAATCTATATTCTTTTATTGTAATTACTCAAATTAGTAGCATCTGTACATTACATAACTCTATAAATAGTTTCAATCTAACACGATTCTATAAAAATATTGTCTTGCAGTAATTCCTCTACTAATTGAATAAAAGCACACATTTTTCGTGCAAGAAGGTTCAAAGGCAATTCAAAGAGAACTCAGACAATGATGAACCAGACCTGCCTTTGTCCTTGAAACAATCATGAAATCTATGACCCAGCCTTATCTGGTCTCAAATGTAATAGTATTCACATAAGTGGTCGCCCATATAGTAGTAACAATTAAGGGAACTGATTAATAATGTCATTTTGATGATGTTAAGCAGATAAAAAAAATCAATAATGAACATTGTAAGCTCATACACTGAACAAGTCCATATATTTCAAGCAGTCTGGATCCCACCAACAAATACACCCTATTTTGGCATCAAAGTTCTCAATGCATAAAATGATGAAAGAAAACTCAAAGTTTGAAAGCACTGCCACATAAAAGCCCTAAGTAAAATAAGGCCTACCTTCTTTACAGGTGCAATAATTTCGTGTAGCACTCTCATCCCTTCAGTTATACGCGCTCGATGCTGCCACCACATACATACCATGTTCAGGACTACGAGCAAAATATGGCAATGAAATACTCTAGATAAGTCTTAGTCAATATTTACGATCACAAATAGAATATGGGAAACCTCTTTGTCAATGGAAATTGAAGATGATCTTCAAAAGAAAATTAAGAGCAAGAACACTAATCATACCTGCTTATTATATTCACCAGAATTTGGGTTGGTTTGGGTCACATGTCTCACAGAAGGGTAACCTGGAACAGCAACTGTTACTTGCATAGAAGTTTTAGGGGCCTCGTTCTTTCTTTTATGGAGCTGGCGTTTCCGACGGGTACAATTTGACCATGAACAAACAGCAATTTAAGAACCACACATAGCTTTTCATGGCAGGAGAAAATTAGGTGACACTGAAGCAGCAAAGTATATAGACAGGGGGTAGTTTGATGTGACATGCTGTTTGATAAGGTTTTAATTTTCAGATCATCATATAACAAGAGTTACCTATACATCAGACCTACTATCCTCCTGCACTCAAATACATATATTTAAGTACCTTTACTCATCGAAAAAAGGGAGAAGCTGCTGGTGACGATTTATGCAGATGTTATAGATGGCTAAATGAATTCCAGTGGTTGACAGTGTAGATATTATACCTTCGGCAGCTCAAAATCTTTCCCATGTGGATAATAAATCTGTGTTTCTGTCTTTGCATCATTGGGAAAGACGGAAGGAACAAGACGCACTTGTGAATACTTCTCCAAACTAAAAGAAAATTCCGAACCATGTGTTTTCTCTCCATTGCCTAAGATAACCGATCGAGATTCATCTTCGCATATTTCCTTTGTCGAAATCGTCTGAGTTGGTAGCACTGTAGCATAAACAGCATTTCTGTAACTATGCAAGTGTTGATGGCTGTACAACAAATTTAGAGTAGGCAGGCATTTCTTAGCTGCCAGGCCTGGGAAAGTTACTGAGTCATCGCTAAGAGGTCCCTGCATAGGAGTTGTGACATTTGGATGGCCATGGGATTCCATGAACAATGGCCACATAGAAGCGTCCAGACCTCCTCTGCCAAAACTACTATAACAAGCATAACCATTTTCACTTAAAAAACTCATATCAGTAAGTTGCATCTGCAAACCTGCGGCAAATCAAACATACTCCATACAAAACATAGCCAAAGAAATCTGAAGCTCATAAATAACAACTTCCGGAAATGAGATGCAGGCAAATCTTCTAATGAAACATCATGTTTGATCAATCCAAATATGGCACCAACTTATTCAACAAAGTATTACGTGCAGATAATCAGACCTTTTCAATCAAGTCTACAAAATGTTAGAATGTGTACCATCACGAACAACAAAACAAAGCAGAAACTCTGTAAGCTACGTATTGATACATTGTTGGAACATACACAGTACAGACCAACTACAAACAAACAATACAAACCCAGTCCACCAAAAACCCTAGCCCTTCAACATCAACGACTGCTTAACAACATCAAATACATTTTAAAAAAGATTTTAATCAAAAAAATATACACAACCGAAATCTACTACCACATAACAACACACTCCAAGCCCAGGCGGTTTACATAGAGCGAAGATCTAGTCATGTCATACTTCCCGCACAACAAATGCCTCAAACAACAACTTTGAATCGAGAAAACAAAAACACACAATCTCCATGGCAGACTTTGCAGGAGAATGGCGAAAGCTATGTATTACATATGTACATTGAATGGAAAGGAATAGCCAAAGACACTGCCATGTGCTACCTCCGGGAGCAGCGATTCTGCGATTTCTTGTGCGACAAGAAGGAGTGGGTCGACCGGGAAGGGAGCCGGCGGCCGAGCGTAGGAGAGAGTAAGGTCCGGAGAGCGGGAAATGCGGATATTTTGGGGGTGAAGAGGAAGGTGTGAAATTACATTTGAGGACTGCATTCCCTATTGGCGGGTGTGAGGGGCCTGCATACCCGGGACCCGATATTTAATCCACTACTTTTTTCTCTTATAGAGTGTTTTGTTGCGTTATTTTTTTTCTTTAGTTCCTCGAATAAATTATGATAACAAAAAAAATTATAAGAATTTCTTTATATGTGACAGAGGTTGAACTTCTATTTAGCAAAAAAATATTTTTATTTTTTTCAAACATAACACAATGTTTGGATACCAAAAATTTTCCGCGAAGTTCACCATCACGACCATGAGCAGCAGCACGAAGTGCCATGACAGGTGCAGGCACTCCTTCACTACCGTCTTTAAGTACATACATCATTTTTTCTAGTCCTCTTCCCCGAACACGGTTCACTTAAGAACCGGATCAAAAATATTATGATCGAGTTGATTCATGTTTAAAATAATTAGTATATAAAACTCGATTAATAATATAGATCGAAGTAACTCGCTCGACGTCAAGAGAATAAAAGACATTACTAAATACACATTAAAAACACATTAAATATAAGTAAAAGTGTAAAAGAACTATGCTGAGCTCAAGTATGTATAACTTTTATCACTCATCCTACCAAAGTTGACTCAGAATCATGAAACCTATATATATAATAGTAAAAATGTCAATAACACGTGTTATTAACTAATAGTCAAACTGGCACAAGAAAACTAACCTTCCTATTAAATGAAAAATATCTATATACTCCTTCACCGAATCCGTCATAAGGGCGTTCATTCGGAGCCGTCAACCTCGCACGACACCGTCCTCTTTTTACTTATCTCATGCTTCATCAACTTTCAAAAACTATCCATTGGGTGGGAACATCAATTTATTTTCCTTGTCATTCAACCAACTACATCCTTCGTTTCACTCCTGACCTTAATCACGAAGTGAGTACTCTTAGGCATGCGCTCTCAGTACTCTTTGAAACCACAAATCTAGACATGTACAGTATTACAGTACCTGTAAACCTCCACACTTCTCTGGGTTTGAGGAACTCAAAAGTGGAGTTGTTAGGATCCCTCGAGAATGGAATAGATGCTCACCAAATCCAAAGCCAGCTTTGACTAACACGCGCCCTATATCAAGATGCGGCCGTCGGTTTTCCCCTATCTTGCATCTCACTGGAAAACATCAAAATGTGCTCCATGATTAACTTTAATTCTTTATTCTTCAAGACATGCATCTAAGTCTAATTTAATTAACTTGCAACCCGTTATACAATTTAATCACCCATCATAATTACTTCACAATTATCTACATAAATTAATTAATATTTACCCTAATCACAATCATCTAGGGTTCAAATCACTCTCTATTCACGGTATTGTCAAGTATTTATCATCAACAACATGTTAAGCTTATTCAATTCAATTTCATAAGAAAGCATCCCTATTTGAATCAATCTATGTTATCCTCCTAATTTCATCATGCAATGATATCCATGACTATGAAATAAAAATAAAATCAATCGATGGTGATGTTCACTTGATGCTAGCAATGACAAAGGCTGTCGTCGGTGTGATTACTAATTGGCCAAGGAGGACATGGCCAAGGCTAGGGCTAGGCACATGGTTCGGGCATGAAGAAGGCATCTGGCCGAAGCAATGACCGACTAGCATCGGCAATGGCCTCATAGGGTCTATTTGGCGAGGGGTAAGGGTGAGGGTGGTTGTGCATGTAGGTAGGGTAGGGTGAGGGTGAAGGACAGAGTCTAACCAGGGTGATGACTGACCGATGATGACTGTGGCGCATTGCCCAGTGATTGCACCAAACAGGGGTTGGTGAGGCATGTGGGGAGTGCTCAGCTAATGGAAAGATAGGAAGGGGCGAGCAAGGCAGGGGAAAGGCAAGGTCAGCTAGGAAGTACCTGACCGAACAACGGCTACCAGTGGTGGCGGTCGGCAGCAGTGTTCCAAGAAACCAGGCCCAGTAGTGAACAAAGGATGAAGGTGAGAGAAAGTAGAGGAGGAAGGAGGAGGGATAGATGAGGGTAATGGTTGAGAGGTGAGGCTGGAAGATGGTGGTGTTGGCTGGTAGTGGGGAAGGTGGTGGCCCACTACCGATGGCGACCAAAGTGACATGCAATTGCGGTGAACAAGGTAAGGAGAAGGAAGACGGAGGAGGAAGGAGGAGTTAGAGGCGACGATCGGGTGGCCATGGTCAGAGATAGCGGCGTGGTGAGCGGCGGCAAAGTCGCGGGCGATGAGGGTTGGTAGAAGGGCGAGGTGTCAGTCGGTGGGGGTGGTGACGCGGTGTGCACGTCGAGGAGTTAAAGGGTCGGGAAGAAACACAAGCAAGTTTTGTAATAAAAACTTAACTTGTTCCCGACTCGAGTCAATAATAATAAATAAATTCCAAAAAATATAAAATATAATATAATAAAATACCATAAAATAAAATAACAGTGTCCTAACTTAAATGACATATTCTAAGTCTACTAACTCACTCAACAATAATAAATAATGTGTCCTAATACTGATGGACGACCTAAAACTAATTATATAGACTACTATATAAAATAAAAAATAAACTAACATACTATCGTATATTTTGATAACTTTTTTTCGTGATATGCTACTTATGTTATTATATGTTTGGGTCCATGTGACGCCTCATGGCTCATACATGCGCCTAGCCTCAGCTTAATACACTTGTTCTGAAATTGACTCGACTCGAAATGATAGCTGAATCGACTGGTTCACAGGTATAAAACCTTGATTCAGATCACGGGCTTTACACACGCAAAGAAAACTCGGAAGAAATACATATGCATTCAAGGGTAGTTTTATAAATAAAAATTAATTCACTCTCTATTCAAGTCAATAATAATAAAATAAATCTCCAAAATATATAATAAAATCCAATAAAATGTGTTACACCTAATAATCATCTAATAGCATGTTCTTAACTCTACCAACCCACCCAAAATAGTAGCTAACGTATCCTAACGTGGTAAACAACCTCAATCTAATTCTACGATCCACTATATAAAAATAAAAAATAAACTAGCATATTGTTGTATATTCTAATAACTCATTTTGTTACCGCTTTAGTGACGATATCATAATATACTTGGGTACACATGACCTTCATGACTCATACATGCAACCAACCTCAGCTTACTTTAATTCTTAAAAAATCCAATGAGCTCAAATATATTCAAAATAAGAAGCAAAGAAGGAAATGAATAGATGACTAAAGTTTCGATATTATGTATATTATCATATTATATTATCGAGCCAAGTTCGAGTCGAGCTACGATGTTAATTCATTTCGAGTTCAGTCGAGTTGAACACTACCTTACACAAACCTCAACTCGGTAGGATTTAAGTTCAAGTTCGAGCATTTAAATATCGAGTTTCGAGTCGAATAAGTCGAACTAAATGTCAAATACTCATGAGTCAGTTCGTTCAATTAGTAGCCTTACTCTTCATGCATACCTACAAACACGTAAGATTATCTTTCGTAAATGTTTTTTCTTTGAAAAAATGAACTTTTTAAAATGAAAAACTATCTATGTTTCTCCTCAATTCCAAGTTTGAATTAAAATTTGGAATTAAAAAAGCTTATATTCAATTTAGTTCAATATTTGACTTTGGGTGAAAGAAAAATATGTTTATGTTTTGTTTTATTTTAATTTTATAAACAAATTATCACAATATATGTGTAGAATTTTTTACCAAAAATAGAGAATATTTTTTAATATTATCAAGTTGTGGGAGAATTAAAGCTCGTTACTAAAATAAAAGAAATTTTATTACAATGACAAAATTCAATTTATACTCATTGGCAACCCCTAGGCCGATGGGAACTGATCTTACACCCAAGGGCACAATGGCTAATTTGATCGCCAAAGGTTAAAAGATTTTTTTCTCTTGAAATAAGAAAGAAGAAGAAAATTAATTACTCGTGAAAGTGTACCTAGGTAACCCACTTAATAATAATCATAGTCAATTTAAATATAAAATATAATAAAAAAGTATTAATTTTTCTTTAAAATGTTATATATATATATTATTTTTAATGAGGTTGAACATTTAAAAATTTTCATTTATTTAAATCAATTTCATGTTAATCAATAGGAGTTTAACAGGGTGTTTGATTGTATTTTTTTACCATTTTTAGCTAAAAATAAAAATAAAGAATTGGCATACATGTGTATGGTAGAGGGTGTGTCACTAAATAAAAAAATGTGACATCCTTTCTAAAGAAAACGCGCGAGGAAAAAATAAGGTCCGACTGTTTTTTTTTACAAAAAAACCCTCTTTAGTTCTATACTGCTCTCTCGTTCTATACCCCTCCCGCTCCCCCGATCCCGCTGGCCACTATGCGCGCTCCCATCTTCTCCCACTACCCGCCTCTCGACTTCGCCCCCAAGTGCAAGCGCGGCCGCCCCCGCGAGTACTTTCTCGCCGGCCCCAACCCCTCCGCCGCTACTGCCGCCGCCTTCCTCCCTACCCCACCGGCGGCCTCGCTGCTGTCGCCCGCTCTTCCTGGTCCCGAGGCCGCAGGAGCTACATGCTATCATCGACGGGGGCAGCAATGGCACTCAGTTCCATGTCTTCGAGTACCGGGAGGACTGCGGGGAGGTCACCCTCGATCTAAAGCGCGACAGGGTGGCGAGGTTGAAGGTGATTCTGGGCTTGTCGTCGTACCGCCGGATGGTGCTGGGCAGTAGCTCTGCAAGCTCTTGGAGTTCACGAGGGAGAGGGTTCCAAGGGTCGATTGGGTTCATGTGTAGTGTCGTTTCCTTTTCTTTTTCAGTGGTCAAGTGTCACGTTTTCTTGCCTTTGCCTGCATGGTTATATGATCTTGTCCAACACCCTGTTTTGCCGTTTTTCCTATTCTGGTGGGTTATGCATTTACTTTATCATCTATATCTGTTTTTTTGGCTTAGTGTAAGGCCTGCCTCCTGGTGATACTCTGCTTAGCCAACTAGTTTTACTTTATAAGGGTTCTAACCATAGTTTTTACTAGTAAAACACAGCATACCCGATCTAATGTTAGATTGGGAACCAGTGCCATTTGGTTCAGATTGGGAGACCTGGGTTGGTTTAAATAGAATAAAAGTTTCAATTTCTGCACGTGTGAGCAATGCGGGACTAAAGTTTATCTTCTTGGATAACATACATATAATAAACACAGAAAATCATAGTATTAAAAAAATATTGTCTCTGATTGTTTACTTGGTGCACGGGGAGTGATAATTGTCTGCTTTATATATTTTTACTCATTCTGGTGTGTTAATGATATATAATTCTTAAGATTTTTTTGGTAGTTTTATTGTGTTTAGTACTTTTTATTATTTTAGTTGATATTAGTTTTTATTTAGAAATTATTGATTTCAGTCGTTATATTAGAGTGTGTGTTTAATTTTTATTCGTCTTGAATATTTGTAGGAAATTGGAGCCACAAAGTCGAGAAGAAAGTGCAAAGAAATAAAAAAGTTAATTTATTTGGAGAAAAATCCCTAAGTCGTCAGTTGTGAAGGAAGGACCCCTTTTGGTAAAACTGAAGACGTGGAGTCTGGGACTGGAAAGACCTGGTTTGACTTGATTTGGGAAAAACTGCAAACCGTGGAGAACGTGAATTTGAGAAGCAGCTGCTCGTTGGTTTTTATATTTTTACATTATTTGCTCGTGAGGGCCCAATCCTTAATCTTTTTGAGAGAAAATATATAAATCTTTTTTTCGTAATCGTGCAAATTAAGGATAATCTTTTTTCTTGTTTTCTTTTCTTCTTTGGCGGCTCTATTTTAGGTTTAGATTTTTCAAAGGCGAATAAAAAGAAGGCATGTTGGGGATGAGATTTCTTAAAAGAATTTTTTTATCTCCTTTGTGGTTTTATTGTACTATCATTATGAACATTCTTTATTTTTAAAATTTTTATTGTATATGTTATGAGGTAATTTATTTTATACTAGAAATAAGATGGATCTTGAACCACATATATAGTTTTTATTAATATATGAATTTCAATTATTTTCTTCATGGTAATTATATTATATTTTTCACAATATTTTTTATTTATTTAATTAGTCATTGTAGTATGATTAATTGAATAATAAAAACATGCTCTTGAATTGAAGGCAATTAGTCTAAATAGGAATCAATGAATATTTATTTGTCCGATTAAATTTTAATCTGAATAGAAGAGTTTAATGTAATAAATTCATAGAACTTAATTCGTCTTAGAATGAAGTTAATAGATATTAGGCCCGAAACATAATAGTTAAAGTTAATTTATTTCCAAGATAATTAATTAGACCCGAAATATGAATAATTAAACATTAGGAATTCCACTCTCCCATAAAAAGAATAATTATAGTTCATCTATAAAATTATTTTGTGAGTGTTTGGTATAAGTGAAATCGAGTTTCTAGCATATTATTTGTATCTTGAGAAACTCAATTCTTAAATTAAACTCTATTTTCTTTTATTTTCTATTTAGTTTATTTTAAATTAAAGCTCTCATAAAAATTTGATTTCTTTTATTCTAAATAATTTTATTTGATGATTCTAATTGAGTGAATAACTATTCATTGTGGGAACGATGCTCTATTTATGATTATATTACATGATTATAAGTGGTACACTAGTCATTATATTAAATGTGCATCAAGTTTTTTATGTCATTGATATGAATTTAATATAATTACAAATATACTTGTAGTAATCAAGTAATATAACGAAAGTAGAGTATCGTTCCCACAGAATAGTTATTCACTCAAATTGAATTATCAAATAAAGTTATCTAAAGCAAGCAAAAATATTTTTTATGATTTTAAGCTAATTTTTAATCTAAAATAAACTAAAAATAAAATAAAAAGAAAATATAGTCTACTCTAAGAATTCAGTTTCTCAAGATGTAAATAATATGTTAGAAACTTGATTTCACTCTAAACCAATTACTCACAAAACAATTTTGTAGATGAACTACAATTATTCTTCTTATGGAAGAGTGGATTTTTTAATATTTAGTTACGTATGTTTCGGGTTTCATTAACTATCTTAGAAATAAATTAATTTTAAGCCAAATTAAAATAAGCTTCATGAATCCACCTTCATATTTAGACTAAAATTTAACATACTACATAAATATTCAGGAACTCCTATTGAGACTAATCACCTTCAATTCACGATCATATTCTATAGATTATTTATAGACATAGTTAAATCAATTTATTATTCAATTGATCATGTAACACAATTTCTCTCTTTGAAACTTCATCATATTACTACGACTAATTAAGTAAATAAAAAGTATTAAGAAAATTAGAATACAATTCCCGTGACAAAAAATAATTGAAGTTATATGTTAATAAAAATTATATATCTGTTTAAGATCCATCTTATTTCTACTATAAAATAAATTACTTCACAAAATATAAAATAAAAACAAAAGAACAAAGAGTATTTAAAAAATTCATAATGATATTATAATAAAACTATGAAGGAGATAAATAAAAATAGTTTCTTTTAAGATAGCTCATCCTTTCGAATCGCCAATCACTTTCTTTTATTCGGTTTTGAGAAATCCAGGTAAAAAGCAAAACATGATAAAAAATATTATTTCTAATTCGTGCTCCTATGCCTCTAAAAAAGAATAAGGATTGAGTCCACACGAATTAAACACGAACAAATAATATAAAAATATGAAAACCGGCGACACAGCGGTCTGCTTCTCAAACTCACATACTCGACGGTTTGCATTTTTTCCCAAAGCAAATTCCAGTGCTCCAAATTTGACGAATCTAGGACTTTCCAGATTTCACCTCTTCTCTTATTCTTCAGTCTTACCATTATATTTTATATTTCATTACATCATCATCAAAATATTAAACATGTATCATCTAACATGCGTGTATGTAAAAGACGTTACTACTCCTCCGTCCAGGCTAGCTATCATACTCATGATCTTCACTTATATATATTATAAAAACACATCTATAATGATTATTATTAATCTAAAAATATAACTACATAATAAATTGGCTATAAGAGCAAACTTTCATATAAAAAATTATTTATTTATTTCTTGTGAACTCTCTAAAGGGCACCTATTAAGAAGCCACTGGGCTGCAAACTCGGTAGTATCGTAAACTGACTACTCTGCTACTGCTAATGCCTCTCTCGACATTTTCTCATCTCATTTTCTGGTCTCTCGAAACTACTTATATATCCTAAGCCCTCTCTTTACCTTTATGATTCTTTTGGCCTTGAAGACGAAGACCGAGTACTTTCAGACAGTCGCCACGAAGACCGAGTACTTTCAGACAGTCGCCACGAAGACCGAGTACTTTCAGACAGTCGCCTTTAATACCCTTTGAACCACAAATCCGAACTTGTGTTGTACTAAACAGTACCTGGAAGCCTCCACGTTTCTCCAGGTGTGAGGAACTCAAAACAGGAGTTGTCAAGATCTTTCGAGATTGGAACAGCCTGCACACTAATCCAAATGCTTTGACTGTGCACCTGCTCATGGTACATACGAGTCAGTTTTCTCATTTCTCGTCTCACTGAATAGGGAAACGATAAAATTATATATAAGCCTGAGAAGGGATTTATAGAATAGGCCAAAAGGCAACTTGTGGTGGATCTTATTTTCAAAAACATACTTAGGGGATCTCATCTTCAAAGGTTACTAATTTAGAAGATCGATCGATTAAATAACCCAGGTTAAGCTGGATTCGATGAAATGTCACTTCACTTGTCCTGCAAGTATTAACACAATACACAATAGAATAGAGAATTAAACAAGAAACGAGTCCTAACAGACCTGATAGAAGCTTCAATCATGTCCATACACCTAGGCGACAAGCTCCTACTCTGTACCTATGCATCAAGACTAAATACTAACACCCAGTATAATGTATGCATGTTATACTCTTTATCAATCCATACAAGACAACATCTATTTACATGCATTTAAATTCAAACTCTAATTCATTATTATCATCAGTTAACATGCATTTAAATATAAATCAACACCTATTTACAATCACACAAAAATCATAAAACAATCAAATAAAATTTAATAAATTTCTATACCTAATCATCAATTAAACGGCGATGACGACAAGGTTGTAGCCAGCTCGAATGAGAATCGTGGGAAAGAGGGAAGGGAGAAAAAGAGAAGGAAGTTGGGTTAGGAGGATGGTGGCAGTTAAATGATGACAATATCGGAGGTGTTGAATAAATAGATGTGAGGGGGAAAGAAAACGAGTGATTGGTGAGAAAAACGAGTGGTTAGGGAGAAAAATGAATGGTCAATGAAAAAAATGAATAGTTGGTGAGAAAAATGAATGGTCAGTGATAAAAATGAATGGTCGATGAGAGAAACGAATGATCGGTGAGAAAAAAGAATGGTCGTCTCGTAATTAAAACTTGACTCGACTTTGACTCTAAAAAAATAATACTAACTAGTAATAATTCTAAAAAAATCCAAAAAATAGGGGAAATTCCATAAAATATAATACACACATTATGACAATACCATGCTCTATAACTAATAACCCACCCAAACTACCGGTAATGCATTCTAATGAGTTATTTGGCTTAAAAATAATTCTACGATCTAATCAAAATAAATAAAGAAAAATCTGGCATACTCTCATATATTCTAATAACTTATTCCACTTTTGTCTTACTAACGTTATCATCATATACTTGACACACATGACTCTCATGGTTTATAACACAAGACCGGCCCCAGCTATGTACGCATGTTCTAAAATTGACTTGACTAAAAATAACAGTCAAACCGACATGTTCTAACTATAAAACCCTAGTTGAATTACGCGTTTTACAGCTCAAATCACGCCATTACATGGGCTTTTTTTAAAAAAGTCATCCTAAAACGTCTCTATTATTTTTAAATTCATCTTCAAGTGAGTTTTTATTCTTTTAGATTGGTTTTAGGGTGTGTGTCTTTAAAATAATTCCTTATATTACATGTACTTTTTTTCAACAAAGTCATATAAAAATTTCAAACTTAATAAATTTAACTAAGTTCAACAATAAATTTTAAGATTTATTTTATTAAAAATTATACATTTTTTGTATAAATGTGAGAAAATATAAAGTAAAGAGTTGTATAATTAAAAAATAATAAGTCATAAATGACTTAATATTTGACTTTTGAAAATGTTGAATAATAATTTGTTAGGATGAGATGATAAAGGTTAATGAAAGGACTTTTCTAGTTAAAATTTTTATTAATTTTTTTAATAAATACACTCTTGAAAATTTTAAATGGTAAATATTTCATATATATTATTAAATTCAATATAATATATTAAATCTGATTAAACCCAATTAGACTTTATTGAACCAGTTATACTGCATATTACCACGAAATCAAGTATGGTCACCAGTACAATATTTAAAATTATGGTTCTAACAAAATAATGACTTAATTATATGTTATGCAAATGAATGTTTGTATGAGCATTGTCACCTAGGATCAAATTATATTCCACAACCTTCTAATGGGTCATAGCAAATTTGGTGAAACCCATAGATATAGGAGATGCAAAATTCAGCTTCGGGTTAGGGTTTTACCCGCTTGTAGTTTACCCGGTTCGGGCCAGTCTCGAATCAGGTCGAGCGAACTCAAAATAGACTAGTTTTTAGATAATGAATATGTGACCTAGATGAGTGTATGAATATGTTATGGTGACTGAGTATGCTTGACATGTAGATGATAGCTTAAGATAAGATACAACAGAACATGAGTTAATTATTATATACACGAGGTATACAGATGATTTTTATAGATTAGCTAGAGTTATAAGCCTAGATTTAGATCGTTGAAGTACTTAGTATTCATTTGGGATTTTTAGGGTATCTCATTTGCATATATCATAGGGATTTCAAATCACCGGATTGTACCTATGTGGGCCCAGCTTGATTAAGTCGTAGGTTTTCACTCGGAGTTGAGAATTTAAAGTCCATTTAGTGTTCTTGCCTCGATTCCCGCCTATAGAGTC
Source organism: Piper betle (assembly GCA_033002965.1). Classification (NCBI taxonomy): domain Eukaryota; kingdom Viridiplantae; phylum Streptophyta; class Magnoliopsida; order Piperales; family Piperaceae; genus Piper; species Piper betle. The sequence goes on along the minus strand of JAURVB010013795.1, from coordinate 7,179 downwards.
ACTTTTAAATTATACATGTTACTCGTAAGTGCTTGCTATTTAATACTGAATATTGCCTCTTCTTATTTGTCTTGGCAAAATTATGTTTTTAGATTATTTATATATTTTGATGTTTAATAACATTTATGTAGTAAGTTGAAGTACGACTATATTCTAATTTTATATTCAATTTTTCAAATCAAAAAGTAAAATAGAGTTCTTCAATATCTACTTCTATTGATGTACTTTTGCATCATATATTCAAACACAGAGAATGTTTAAAATTTCAATATCTACTAATGTTAGTTGTTATGACCTTGGTAGTTATTAAAATATACCCATGAACTTTATTCATTGGGATGATTAGTTTAAAATTTTTTCTATTAAATCTAACAAGAATACTAGAATATATTTATCCCTTTTTACAAAATTTATTTATTTTATTTAATATAACATCTCACAATTGATAATATTTGTTATTTTTTTTCCAAGACAAAGGTTTGATAAAAGTTGTCTAAATATGTATGTAGGCTATAAAATATAGAGTTCTGATAGCTTTTTTTTAAATTTTACGTTTACAGTTCTAAGCATTTTATTTTTTAAAAACGTATAATATTGAATGATGTCTTAGGCATTTTGTAAAAAAATTGAAATATAGTTAAACTTAAAAATACTTTTTATTATTGAGATAATTTATATAAATATATTAATAGATTATTTTTATTAATTTTAATCTGTATAACTGTATGATTTTCTCCCAAACGAGTTACTTTTAACTTAATTTTAAACTCCTAAATAAGCTAGTTTTGAACTCTCAAATGAACTAACTTTAAACTCCTAAATAAATTGATTTCGAACTCCCAAATAAATTTATTTAAAACTCTTTAAAATTTAACAATTTAAATATATTTAAATTTAAAAAAAATAAAAAAATTTTGAATCAATTTTGAATATCAAAACTTATTGGCGACGAACTTAAAAGTATTTAAGTGGACTTCGAGAGCACAAGATCAGATAAGCTCGCTTAGCGGGTCGTTTAGACGACCTGGTGGAGAGGGCGGAACAAAGAATAATCCTGCGCCAAGTCGCAATAGATTCCCCCTTCAACCCCGAAACTCCAATTTCTGCTAACCCTAATCTGTGAAACTCCGAAATTGTTCTGATTATCGCCACCAATTTCGACATTTTTGAGAGGAGTTTTTTAAGTCCACTCTCCAATTTCATGGCGAATACGGAAATTCAGCGGCAAAATGAGGGAATCTTCTTGTCTTCTGGTTATAGTCCGCAAAAAGGTGGGTTTTCTGGTATCAAAGCTAAATTGTCACTTTTTTATGTTTTTTTTTTGTTATTTGATTGCAATTTTGATTTGAATTTGTGTTTTTGGTCTGTGGACGGTTGGGATTTCAATTTTTCTTTTGTTCTGTTTTGACTTGTAGGTGATAGAACGAAGTCGTATGGGTCGATGATCGAACAGAAAATTGAGTTTTTAGAAAGTTTGGCTGGCAAGGTGAGCGTCGTGTTTGTTGTGATTTTTTTGTTTATTGTGCTGCACCTATGCTAGCTATTTTCATAAGAATTCTGTGACCTCAAGAGCCTGACACTTGAGAAAATCCTGAAACAGAAGGGTTATCACGGTAGGAATGAGAAATCTTTGCTGTTATTGAACTGGAAATATAAGAAAACATATTACCAGAAGTCTTTGTGTTTACCCTATAAGTTTCATAGTGTATTATCCTGGCTTCTTGGCAGCACAGCAACTTTTTGTTTCCTAAGTATTGACTGAACTTCAAGTTCATTATCTTTTCTTAGTTTGTTTTTTATATTGAAGGTTAGTAACAGGCGCTCTCGTAGATGGTTGAATGATCGTTTATTGCTTGAACTTGTGCCACGCCTGAATGGTGAAGAAATTAGAGGCCTTTTTGCACCGCCTCCATGGGGTAAATATACACTTAACCATGCTTTCTACCTTGTACCTATTGCATGCCAAAATCAAGTCCCACATCTAAAGTTTTGTGGGTTTGGGAGGAGTCCTCTCCCTATAAATAAGGCTCCTCCCCTTTGGTTCTTGACATCCCAAAATTGTCATCCTTCTTTCTTTGGTAAATTATTTTCTTTCTCTCCTTTTGTAATATTTCTTTGATTATTGAAATATTATTTTTGTAGTGTCCGAGGACGTAAGCCTCGTTAAATTCCGGTGTTCTTTTTGTTCCTTTTATGTCTATTTAATAGCTATTGTCGGGTATAGTTGTTGTTAATTATTGTGCTATTTAAATTACTTGATAAAATTCTGTCTAGGAGTTGGTTTTTAAGCGGACCGTGTGTCCCACCACACTTTCCTGGGAATTTTATCTTGGGGTAATTTTTAGTACAATAGTTTTCACGCTAGTCATCTAGGTAATAGTTCTCAAAGTGAACTAGTTATCTTTGGTGAAAATTACCCAGTTTTCACAACAATTGGTATCAGAGCAAGGTTTATTTTAGTATGCTCTGTGGTTGCGGCTTACGCTGATCTTCCACATCAGAAAAAATTTCCTTGGGCCAGTTGACATTTTGAGCTCTTGGTTTATTTTAGTATGCTCTGTGGTTGCGGCTTACGCTGATCTTCCACATCAGAAAAAATTTCCTTGGGCTAGTTGGTATTCCGCATTAACAGCTATTAAATAGACTTTGTAGCAGAAATGGCAGACAACCCAAAAGAATCCACATCGAAGGTCACAGCTTCATCTTCAATTTTGGCAAGAACTACTGTGACAAATGCAAGATTTGCAGTGGAGATTTTTGATGGTACCGGTCATTTTGGCATGTGGCAAAGTGAGGTTCTGGATGCCCTTTTTCAACAGGGTCTAGACATTGCCATTGAAGAAGAGAAACCGGATGATGTTGAGGAGAAAGAATGGAAGACAATAAATAGATTGGCATGTGGTACCATTCGAACGTGTCTTTCTAGAGAGCAGAGGTATGCATTTTCTAAAGAAACTTCTGCAAGTAAATTGTGGAAGGCACTGGAGGAGAAATTCTTGAAGAAAAGCAGTCAGAACAAGCTCTATATGAAAAAGAGATTGTTCCGCTTCAATTATGTTCCTGGTACCTCTCTGAATGATCATATTACTAGCTTCAATCAGCTAGTAACTGATCTGGTGAATATGGATGTGACTTTTGAAGATGAAGATTTGGCTCTGATGTTGTTGGGATCACTTCCTCATGAATTTGAGTTTCTTGAAACTACTCTACTTCATGGGAAGGCTGTTGTGTCTCTTAGTGAAGTAACTGCTGCCTTGTATAGTTATGAATTAAGAAAGAAAGAAAAGCAAGAAAATACAAGTGCAGAAGCAGAAGCTCTTGTTGTGGATAGAGGCCGATCGCAGAGTCAGAACAAAGGAAGAAGGGGAAGGTCGAAGTCAAAGTCCAGACCAAGTAAAGATGAATGTGCCTTTTGTCGAGAAAAAGGGCATTGGAAGAAAGATTGTCCCAAGCTGAAAAATAAAGGCAAATCTGATAAGGAAAAAGCTGCTGCAAATGTTGCTGAGTGTGATGATGCAGACTCAGACCTTTCAATTGCTGCATCAACTAGCAATTCTAGTGCATGGTTGCTAGATTCTGCTTGTAGCCATCATATGACGCCCAATCGAGAATGGTTCTTTGATTTTAAAGAACTAAAGGGTGGAATTGTCTACACAGCAAATAATGCCCCTCTTGTCACATATGGAGTTGGTTCAATTCACTTGAGGAATCATGATGGATCAACCAGAATCTTAACTGGGGTTCATTATGTGCCAGATTTGATGAAGAATCTCATCTCTGTGGGAACCTTAGAGTCAAAAGGTTTCGAAGTAAGGGCGAAAGATGGGATAATGAGGATCATCTCTGGTGCACTTGTGATAATGAAGGGGATCCGAAGAAGAAACAATGTGTATTACTTTATGGGTAATACAATTGTTGGGGAAGCAACAGCGACAGCAACTCCTACTGATGATCAGGAGTCAGAAGCAACTAGGTTATGGCATATGCGCTTGGGGCATGCTGGAGAAAAATCTTTGAAACTATTGATAGATCAAGGATTATTAAAAGGAGCTCGGGCTTGCAAAATAGATTTTTGCGAGCACTGTATCAAAGGGAAGAAAACAAGGGTGAAATTTGGAACAGCAATCCATGATACTGAGGGTATTTTGGATTATGTTCACTCAGATGTGTGGGGGCCTTCCAAGACAACTTCGTTGGGAGGTAAACACTATTATGTTTCCCTTGTTGATGATTTTTCCCGGAGAGTTTGGGTATATACGATGAAGACGAAGGATGAAGTGTTGGGAATTTTCCTGAAATGGAAAAAGATGGTGGAGACTCAAACAGGCAGAAGAGTCAAACGTCTTCGTACAGACAATGGTGGAGAATTCAAAAATGATCCATTTCAAAAGGTCTGTGAAGATGAAGGTATTGTCAGACACTTCACTGTCAGAAATACACCACAACAGAATGGGGTGGCAGAGCGAATGAATCGAACTTTGCTGGAGAAAGTTCGGTGTATGTTGTCCAATGCTGGGTTGGGCAAAGAATTTTGGGCTGAGGCTTTGGTATATGCTTGTCACCTTATTAATCGTTTACCATCTACTGCTATTGGTGGTAAAACTCCATTGGAGAAATGGTCTGGAAAGCCTGCTACAGATTATAATTCCTTACATGTGTTTGGTTCCACTGCATATTACCATGTTAAGGAATCAAAGCTGGATCCAAGAGCAAAGAAGGCAATATTTATGGGGATCACCTCTGGTGTGAAAGGCTATCGTCTTTGGTGTCCAGAAACAAAGAAAGTAATCTTCAGCAGGGATGTTACCTTTGATGAATCTACCATGTTGAGAAAGGTAACTTCTGAAAATATGAAGCAAACAGATGGTACTCCCAAACAGGTGGAGATTGATGGCAACAGAATGGTCCCAGCAGATGCAGAAACTGATGATGACTCTCCTGTGGTAGAAGAAGAGTCAAATGAAGAAGAGGTTCAGACCCAAGAACCTCCACATCAACATGAATCAATTGCACAAAGGAAGGGAAAGAGAACCATTAGAAAACCTGCCCGCTATGCTGATATGGTCTCTTCTACAGCACCAATTGCAACTGATGATGTTCCTGCCACTTATAATGAAGCAGTTCAAAGTTCAGAACAAGAAAAGTGGAGGATTGCCATGAAAGAAGAAATGCAGTCCCTTCAAAAGAATCAGACATGGAAACTAGCTAGTCTTCCGAAGGGAAAGAAGGCAATTGGGTGCAAATGGGTATATGCAAAGAAAGATGGATTTCCTGACAAGGATAATGTTCGCTACAAAGCAAGATTGGTGGCTAAAGGCTACGCTCAAAAGGAGGGAGTTGATTATAATGAAGTATTTTCTCCAGTTGTAAAGCATTCCTCCATTAGAATTTTATTGGCTTTGGTGGCACAATTGGATTTGGAACTAGTTCAGATGGATGTAAAAACTGCATTTTTACATGGAGACTTGGAAGAGGAAATCTATATGTCTCAGCCAGATGGATTCAAAGTTGATGGAAAAGAAAAGATGGTGTGCAAATTGGACAAATCGCTATATGGATTGAAGCAATCTCCGAGGCAGTGGTACAAGCGATTTGACAAGTTCATGATAGGGCAGAAGTACTCAAGGAGCAAATATGATCACTGTGTGTACTTGCGCAAGCTACAAGATGGATCCTATATATATCTTCTTCTTTATGTTGATGATATGCTGATAGCTTCCAAGAGTCAGACAGAAATAGAGAAGTTAAAGACTCAATTGAATAGGGAGTTTGAAATGAAGGATCTTGGTGAAGCAAAGAAGATTCTCGGCATGGAGATATCTAGAGACAGGAAATTGGGGAGGCTTTGTTTGTCTCAGAAAGAATATCTGAGGAAGGTACTAAAACGTTTTGGCATAAATGAGAAGTCAAAACCAGTTAGTACACCACTTGCTCCTCATTTCAAGCTTAGTGCTTCCATGTCACCAAAGAATGATGCAGAACGGGAATACATGGCAAAAGTACCGTATGCAAGTGCTATTGGTAGCTTGATGTATGCAATGGTTTGTTCAAGGCCCGATATTTCACAGGCAGTTGGGGTTGTGAGCAGGTATATGCATGATCCTGGAAAGGAGCATTGGCAAGCTATGAAATGGATTCTACGGTATATTCTAGATACCTTAGATGTTGGATTAGTATTTCAGCAGGATGATAAGGATGGTCAGTATGTAATTGGGTATTGTGACTCTGACTACGCTGGTGATTTGGACAAGCGACGATCAACTACTGGTTATGTGTTTACTTTTGCAAAAGCACCAGTCAGTTGGAAGTCCACCTTACAGTCAACAGTGGCTTTGTCTACTACAGAGGCAGAGTATATGGCAATTACAGAGGCTGTAAAGGAGGCAATTTGGCTTCAAGGGTTGCTCGGTGAACTGGGAATGGAACAAAAGCACATCAAAGTGCATTGTGACAGTCAGAGTGCTATTCATTTAGCAAAGAATCAGGTTTACCATGCAAGGACGAAGCACATCGATGTTCGATATCATTTTGTACGAGAGATTCTAGAAGAAGGTGGAGTCATAATCCAGAAGATTCCGACCACTGAGAACCCTGCTGATATGCTGACAAAAGTAGTAACTGCGGCCAAGTTTAAACATTGTTTAGACTTGGTCAATATCGTTACAAATTGAAAGATGGAGTTTGCAGACACTACTGAAAGTTGGATTTGTGAGAGAATTGTATGGGATTTTGTCAAGGTGGAGAATTGTTGTATGCCAAAATCAAGTCCCACATCTAAAGTTTTGTGGGTTTGGGAGGAGTCCTCTCCCTATAAATAAGGCTCCTCCCCTTTGGTTCTTGACATCCCAAAATTGCCATCCTTCTTTCTTTGGTAAATTGTTTTCTTTCTCTCTTTTGTAATATTTCTTTGATTATTGAAATATTATTTTTGTAGTGTCCGAGGACGTAAGCCTCGTTAAATTCCGGTGTTCTTTTTGTTCCTTTTATGTCTATTTAATAGCTATTGTCGGGTATAGTTGTTGTTAATTATTGTGCTATTTAAATTACTTGATAAAATTCTGTCTAGGAGTTGGTTTTTAAGCGGACCGTGTGTCCCACCACACTTTCCTGGGAATTTTATCTTGGGGTAATTTTTAGTACAATAGTTTTCACGCTAGTCATCTAGGTAATAGTTCTTAA
>JAURVB010013793.1:0-19829 GCA_033002965.1 Piper betle | reverse complement strand
TCTCTTTCACTTCTTTTTCTTTATTTTTCTTACCATGGAGGACAATGCTTAGCTTAAGTTTGGGGGGATGCCTTAATTTTGTGCATATTGTTTGTGCTCGACTCATATTTAGATATATATGTATATATATATATATATATATAGTGTAGTTTAGTGTAAAATTTTATTATGCAATGGTATTTTAGTCTCTTGGTTCAATGATAGATATATGTGAATTAGTCTTACTTTTCTTGGAAAAACTTGATTAATTGATATGAGGGATGAACTGAGTAAAAGATTGCATTCGAGAGTTGGTTCTCTACCTTATATTATTTTCACAATCCTTTGGTTTAGATGATTTCAATGAATGTTTTGCAATAAAGATTGTACATGATGGTCATGACTTTGAGAATTTGCCCTAGCGACTTTCGAGGCGAAATATTTGGCTTGCCATGTTGATGGAAAATGATATAGGCATTTCTTTTTGATGAGTCTGGGCCTTTCTTCAAGCCTACCTAATATGAATTATCCTCTGTACACAATTTCATGGCCTTTATTATACATATTTGTTTGATTACCCTTATTTTAGCCTTGGCCTTTTTATTGAAAATATACCTTGCTGCTTGAGTCCTAGCACCCTAGTGTTTTGAATTCATTCTAAATTCTAACAAGGATGAAACTTTGAATAGTATAGGGGGAAGGCATTGCGTGTTATAGAGTGGTGATTGAGTAGATAGTGTGGACTTTCCTGGCACTTTGCTTTGTAAAAAAAAAAAAAAAGAGAAGAAAAAAAAGAAAAAGAGATAGAAATTGCACTTTGGATTATTTTGTTGGTTAATCAATTATCACCGGGAGATAGAAATTGGGGCAAAATAATAGAAGCATGAAGGAGAGGGAGCCACTATGTCATATAATTATCCTAGATCGACAATCCGAGGGAATAAAAGATAAGAGGAAGATTGGATGAAGATTAAATTGATGTTAAAGGAAATTCGACTCTAAAATGAGTTTTATCATTTTAACTTCACTTTTAATTTAAAGTTATTACTTAGATTTAGTTAAGTGAGTTATTTTTGTTTTGTTCTTCATTTTATTTTTTAATTAATTATGGGAAATTCATCACCATGTGGCACTCACCATGTAGGCTACTTGTTTCGACAGTGCATACTTGCATGATATTGAAATTATTTGAACAACAAGGTGTCTGGACTACCACCTGCCGAGAGTGGAGTTCGCCATTGATTTGGTCCCTTGCACTGTGCCTATCACTAGGGCACCATATCGGTAGGCATCGCTTTAGCTCAGGGAGTTTAAGACTCTATTGTAGGAGCCATTGGAGCAATGCTTCATTTGACTGAGTGTCTCACCTTGGGGCTTTCCAGTCCTCTTTGTCAGGAAGAGGGATGAAACATGAGGTTGTGCATCAACCATAGAATGCTCTACCAGGTTACTATGGAGAACCATTATCACCTCCCGCGGATAGATGATTTGTTTGATCAGGTTGATGGAGCGGTTGCGTATTCGATTCAAAGATTGATCTTTGATCAAGATACCTTCAGTTGAGGATATGAGAGGAGGATGTACTCAGGATAGCCTTTAGGACTTGGTATGGGCACTACGAGTTCCTAGTCATGCCTTTCGGGTTGGCAAATGCACCAGCAGCGTTCATTGATCTCATGAATCAGGTGTTCTAGCCTTACTTGGACCAATTCGTGCTTGTATTTGTGTGTTGATGAAAAGAGGTAGAGTGATAGCCCATGCTTCCCGGCAGTTAAAAGTGTATGAGCAGAACCATCTTACATACAACTCTAGAGCTTGCAACGGTTATATTTGCACTGTGCATATGGGACACTATTTGTATGGAGTGACCTTCCAATTCTTTACTAATCATAAGAGCTTGAAGTGCATCTTCACGCATAATGATCTAAACAATAGATGATACCAGTGATTGGAGTTCCTGACGGATTTTGGCATTGACATTGCCTACCATTTGGGTAAGGCAAATGTGGTTGCTAACGCCTTGAGTAGAAGGCAAGTAGTATGTGGAGCTAGGCATTGTAGAGTTTTTGGATTGCATAAAGACATTCTTCACAAGGCCCATCACTTGAGGTTCATGGTGCACCCAGGCTCTGTAAAGATATGTTACGCCTTGTGATGATCTTATTGGTCACTGGGACTAAAGAAGAATATCCTCGACATTGTGTAGCGATGTCTTGTATGTCAACAGGTCAATATCGTGCACACCATAAACTAGGTGGTTTGTTGCAGCCGTTACCACTGCCAGAGTGGAAGTGGGATTGCATCATGTGTGACTTTGTCACATATTTACCCCCTTCCAGGCTATAGGTGGATGCAGTATGGGTTGTTGTTGATAGGTTAACAAAATCGGCACACTTTAAACCAATTCGTATGACCTATCTTGTGTCTACGTTGGCTAGATTTTATCAAGACCAAATTGGCAAACTCCACGGAGTTCCTAAGGAGATTGTAATAGATAGGGACTCAAGATTTGTCTCTTCCTTCTGGAGATCTTTCTTGCAAGAACTTGGGACAGAGACCAAGCTTAACACAACCTATCATCCATAGACGAATGGCCAATCTGAGAGGATGATTCAGATCGTAGAAGACTTGCTCGGGCATGTGTGATGGATTTTGGTGGACCAAGGGAGGAGCATCTTCCCTTAGTGGATTTTGTGTATAACAACAGCTACAAGGCCAACACAGAGATGGCACCCTTCGAGGCATTGTATGGTAGGTCATGTATATCACCATCCTATTGGCTAGAGGGTGGTGAGACATTGATAGGAGGCCTAGAGTTGCATCAGGAGTCCCGATAGTTGAGTTGATCAGGCAAAGGCTTTGACAGCTCAGGATAGACAAATGTTTTATGCAACTGAGAGGCATAGGAAAGTCAGTTTTTCCCGTGAGGATCACATTTTCCTCAAAGTCTTACCGACTAAAGGAGGCGTGCATTTTGGGAGGTGGAGCAAATTGAGTACAAGGTATATTGGCCCGTTCAGGGGTTGAGATTTTTGGAGTGGTTTCATACTAGCTTACACTCTCATCCAGTCTATCAATAGTGCACCCGATGTAACACCCAAGATCCGGTTCACGCTTGTGAACCTAACCGGCATGTTATAGGCCTTGGTTTGGTCGGCTAACCTGAACCCAACTCATGCGGATCTAATCTCGGCGTCTTAAGATGAAGATACGACTCGTCATACATGGATGAATGCATAGAATCCTAACATGATACTACATGGATGACATGCAAACTAAATTACACCAATTAATTACGATCAAATCAGTAAAAATTCTAAAATAACACGGACAGAATCTCCCCTAAATGTGCAATTAGGGGCCACTCTATCAAATAATATATACAAATACATATGCATGCATCAACAATTTCATTCACATAGAATCTAATCTACTATACACTCATTCTAAAGCTTGGGACTCAACCCACAATGCTTCCACTACGCAATCTATTCACATTTCTTTTTCCTGTCATCATGTCTTACTATTTCATCACATCATGTCCTCAAATTTTAGCATTTAATCACATCACATCAATAAATAATAACATCATAACAAAATATAACCACTCAATGATTGACATGTGTGCAAGCGACGACAGTGCTCCTCCTTCCAAACTGACTCCTCCAACTTGTAATTATTACCTACATATAGTATAAAAACACGTCAGCAACTAAGTGTTACTGGTCCGAAAAATAAAATAGCTATAATAAGCTGGCAATGAGTGCAAACTCTCATATGAAAGAAAACATCATATACTCCTTGTGAACACTCTCAAGGGCACCTACTGAGGAGCCACTGGGCTGCAGACCCAGTAGCATCCGAACTGACTGATCTGTTGCTGCTGATGCCTCCCTCAGCACTTTTTTACTTCATTTTCTGGTCTCAAATCCTAAGCCCTCTCCTTAACTCCATATTTCTCCTAGCCTTGAGCACGAAGGCCGAGTACTCTCAGGCAGTCGCCTTTAGTACCCTTTGAACCACAAGTCCGGACAAGCACAGAACTAAACAGTACCTGTAAACCTCCACGTTCTCCAGGTGTGAGGAACTCAAACGCAGAGTTGTCAGGATCCCTCGGGAATAGAACAGTCCGCTGCACTAATCCAGAGCCTGCTTTGACTGTCACACATCCGCTCATGGTACGTGCAGTCAGTTTCTCCATCTCTCGTCTCACTAAAAACTAGATAAAACTATATATATAGGCTTGGGAAGGGATTTATATAATAGGCCCAAAGGCAACTTGTGGTGGATCTGGTTTTGGAAATCGTCCTTCGAGGGATCTCATCCTCAAGGGGTTATTAATCCAGAAAACAGTTTGATTAAATGGCCCGAGTTAAGTGGGATCCAATAAAACACCACTTAACCCGTCCTGCAAATAATAAAATAAACATACAATAGAAGAGAACGTCAAATAGAGATAAGTCCTAAATGGACCTGATAGAAGCTCCAAGCATGTCATCGCGCCTAGGCGGTGAGCTCCTACTCCGTACCTAGACATTAAAATTAAATACTAACGCCCGCTAACTAAATGATGCATCAAACTCGATGAACATCACACACAACTTAATAATCATCCGTCACAATCAACAATCAATAATCATAAATGTGAAAAATCCTAACTCATCTTATTAATACCAATATTATTGTATTTTTCTAAGTTACGTCGTGATCACTTATCATGCTGAGAGTTGATTTACCTCATTAAATTATTTAACCTTCATTCACTATTAATCACATCATGCACTTATCACTTCATCTAAATGTGAATGTCGTCCCACGGCAGCAGCGGTGACGCTGTACGGGGCAGCGATCAGGGCAAGGTTTTGGGGAAGGTGTTGGGAGGGAAGAAAAGGGGCTGGTGGCAAACTTGTAAATATTACATGACTCATCTCCAGCTCGAGTCGAGAATAATAATTGCGTCGCCATAAATCCTTAAAAAATTCCAGAAAAATCAGGAAAAAATCCCATAAAATCAAACAAACACCAAAACAAGCTCTAGAACTATCAACCCATCAAAACTGCCAATTACGCGTCCTAACGTGGTAAACGACCTAAAACTAAATCTATGATCCACTAAATATAAAAAAGAAAAAAAAACTAGTGTACTCTTATATATTCTGATAACTCATTCTATTCTGCTATGTTCATGATGTTATCATCATATACTTGGGTACGCATGACCCTCATAGCTCATACACACGACTGGCGTCAGCTTAGTACACATGTTCTGAAACTAACTCGACTTGAAAATAATAGTCAAACTGACCGATTCTGAATATAAAACACTCAAATCGTGGGTTTTACAATCTTCCCCTCCTTATAAAAATTTTTTCCTCAAAATTTCAACTGAAGGAGGTTCTATCGAAACTAGTTCCTGGAAGCTGGGATACACATCAGTCATATCCTCTAGTGCTTCAATAGTTCTATACATATGTTCCGGCGCGGGTTCGTCCGCTGGTGCGGGTTAGAGTGTTCCCGCGTCGGGTTGGAAGGGTTCGGTGGGACCGAGGCGCCCTTGCCGCGCAAAGAGACAGCGTGATGAGACTAAAGAGTCACAAGTATCCAAGGGATGGCGATTTCCAATCCTAATTATTCATTTCCATAGACATATCATGCTTGAATGCATGAAAATTGCAACTGCAATGCTGCTTCAACTTCAGAAGGGAAAGATTGTCTTCCTCCTCTGGATTGCAATAACTCCTCCAAGGCGTCTCCTTCAATGGCGTCCTTAGTTGCAGCAGGGTGTATTTCAGCAATTCCTTCTTCAAGTCTCCTTCTTCAATTCAGCAAACATAGGTGTCCTCCTCCTAGCAGCAACATCAACCTTCAATGGCGACCTTAATTGCAGCAGGGTGGATTTCAGCAACTCCTTTAATCAGCAAGACAGCAACATGACATTTCCTTCCCCTTGCTTCTTCTCCAATGGCAGCAACAAGCAAGGATGGAGGAGTAGGGCGTCCTCCTCCTAGCAGCAACAAGCAAGGATGGAGGAGTAGGGCTTCTCTCCATGGCAGCAACAAGCAAGGATGGAGGAGTAGGGCGTCCTCCTCCTAGCAGCAACAAGCAAGGATGGAGGAGCTTCTTCTCCAATGGCAGCAACAAGCAAGGATGGAGGAGTAGGGCGTCCTCCTCCTAGCAGCAACAAGCAAGGATGGAGGAGCTTCTTCAATGGCAGCAACAAGCAAGGATGGAGGAGCTTCTTCTCCAATGGCAGCAACAAGCAAGGATGGAGGAGTAGGGCGTCCTCCTCCTAGCAGCAACAAGCAAGGATGGAGGAGTAGGGCGTCCTCCTCCTAGCAGCAACAAGCAAGGATGGAGGAGCTTCTTCTCCAATGGCAGCAACAAGCAAGGATGGAGGAGCATTCCTCCTAGCAGCAAAAGCAAGGATGGAGGAGTAGGCGTCCTCCTCCTAGCAGCAACAAGCAAGGATGGAGGAGCTTCTTCTCCAATGGCAGCAACAAGCAAGGATGGAGGAGTAGGGCGTCCTCCTCCTAGCAGCAGCAGCCTGGGCGTGGAACACCGTTTCCAGCCCCTCCCCCTTTCAACCTGCAATGGCGTCCTTCTTTATAGTAAGCGAACAGCAACTTCGTCTTCCTCAATGCAATGACTTCGTCTTCTCAATGCAATGACTTCGTCTTCTCCAATGCAATGACTTCGTCTTCTCAATGCAATGACTTCGTCTTCTCAATGCAATGACTTCGTCTTCTCAATGCAATGACTTCGTCTTCTCAATGCAATGACTTCGTCTTCTCCATGCAATGACTTCGTCTTCTTCAATCTCGTGGACCCCTTTCCCTCCTTCCGAATAAATCTCACGTATCTTATTTCTATTAAATTAGGCATAACCACGGGTTCAACCACGACTGGCTGGGTTAACCGTCATGATTGAGCCGAGGGGTGCGGTGAAAAATTTGGACGAACATCAGCCCCCTTGCCGATTTTTCGCAATCTGAGAAAGAAGAATCGGCAAAACATTTTTATTCATTTTTCATTCTTTTTTTTTTTTTCATAATTTAGCCTAAGGTGACTCCTCGTGGGTTATAGTGTGGCCATTGACCATCATTTTGATCTTGAGGAGTGACTCTCTCACTCGACACTCGTGGCCTCCAAATCCAAATTTCTTTTTGTGGATTTTTCCTTAGGGCATCAAACTTCTTCTGCCCATAGTATGGAGGTGACCTTGATCTTTTATGATGCCTCCTACTATTTGTTGAGTTGTTGGCTGCTTCTCTTTTAAACCTTCTAGCAGCAGTGATTTTGATTGAAGCCCCCAACTTCTTGTCCCATGTCTGGTTGGATTGCGATCTTGACATCTTTGGTGACACGAAGAAGTGGAGACGAGATGTTGATTCATGACTTGTGTTGAACTCCTCTTGTTCTTTGATTACATTTACCAAGTCTTCATCATTGGCGATTGTGATAAGGTAATTGAAGCTTTCACCGGGTAGCTGACACTTAATCACCAAAGGGATGCTGGTAGAACATGTACCCCTGATTTGGGCGACAAGACTTGAATAAGAACAATCATGCTCCAGTACAACCAGTCGTGTGTCTCCTCCAAAGTAGTGTTGCTTCCTTCCCTGGATTACTATCTTTCCGCCAAAGCTGCACATCAAGCGAAGTCTTGTTTTTGAGATCTTTGACTTGACTTCCTTTTGTGTTGAAGTTGTTCTGACAGCAAGCTGATCTTCCATCTTTTCTTTATCAAGCTCATCTTTTTCGAAAAGTCTTTTTCCTTGATTAGCTTGGACTTCAAACTTTTGGATTGATAGAGGTGTAGAACATCCTTTATCTTCTATAGTGGAAGCAGGCGACACCTTTGTGTCTTCAACATTAGCCATCGGGACATCCATTTCCTCTCCTTGTTTCTCTTTTCCTTTATGAGACTTCATTGGTAAGGATAAGTGGCTTACTGTCATCACATTAGCATTAGCAGCTTTATACTTTATATCTCCTTTGTCCAGCAACTCTTGGATCTTTTCCATCACATCTCGACATATCACCGTTGGATGGCCAAGCATTTGATGAAACCGGCAAAAATTCTCTTTCTTTTCATCTTCCGGTTTAGGTGGATTCTTCGGTATCCAGGGAGTGATTTTTCCTTGCTTGACCAAAACATCGAACCACCTTTCAGTATCACCAACATTGAAGGTGTAATCTTCTATATTTCTCCATTCACGCCGTTGTCGGGGCGCAGCCTTTCTATCTTCATTGTTATTCCTTGGCCCTTCCAATTGTTTTTCCCGACTTGATTCTCCAAGTTCAGTGACAGCATTGGTTGATGCCTTAGCATTTTTCAGAGAAGCAGAAACCCTTCCAAGTTCTTCAAAAATCAACATCCTTTCAAACAATTGTTCAAAAGTGTTGCATTGTGCACCACTTAAGAACCATGCAGCTGATCCGGCGTTCATTGCACAAATCTTCACAAGCTCCTTAATGTCAGGGGTCTCTTTCATTTGAGATGTGCAGACTTCTAAATCTTTTCACATATGTAGCAAATTCTTCACCCGATTCCCTTCGACACTGTCGTAAGTGTTCAATTGTCACTGGAATTTCCATGGATTGAAAGTGTTCTGTAAACTGCTCAACAAATTCATCCCATGAATTGATTGATCCAGAGGGGCGGTTATTGAACCATCTCAAGGCATTACCGCTAAGTGATGCCGGGAATTGTTGTAACTTTAATTTTTCATTTGCCACAATTGTTCCACACTCAATTTCAAAAATTGTGACATGATCTCCCGGATTGCCGTCTCCATCGAACTTCGTAAAAGTTGGGCGCTTGTATTTTTCAGGCAAAATTTCCGTGTAAACTTCATCGGCTAAAGGACGAAGACGCTTTACAACTTTACTAGGTTCTTTGTCCTTTTGAGCTATCAATGCGGCGATTAATGCGGCTTGTGCATCCATCGCGGCTTTTAACTCATCAAATCGAGAATCCTGAATCGGCACAACTGGTGCGACTGGTGCTACAGGAACTGTTGCAGGATAGACTTGTGGAGGATAATTAACTGGTAGCGGAGCTACTGTGGCTGGAATTGTTGGCTGAAACATTGACATCAAGGGCGTCGCCGTTGAGGCAGGCACCGCAGTGGTGATTGGCGGTGGAAATGCCATAGAAACTGATGATTGAGGGATAGCAGGGCTATACCATGGGTACGGGTATGGTGGTGGGTAGTGGGGTGGTTGTGGGAACCATGATGACTGTGGTAGTGGACTAATTTCAGTCCTACTTGGGGGTATAATTGGGTAGTGTTGCGTCCAACTTGGTTCGGACGACGAAATTATCAAGGGTGAGGCTTGAGACATAAATCCCGAGACATTGGAAAACATATTATCTACCTGAGGGGTATTTGACAAATCCACACTTGTTGGAGCGGTTGCCAAAGGCCTTTCCAATAGTGCCGTAAGACTACTTGTCATCGGTGGGTTAGCAGGCTGGTCCACTTCGTCTGGACTTCGCCGGTTTGCTAGGTCGGCATCTTCTCTTCTCGATGCACTTCCCATTGCGACGGATGCTCGCCTATTTAAGGCGAGTGCATTGTCAAGTGCCGATTCAAGTTGTCTAACCCGTTCTCGAAGTTGTTCGTTCGAGTTCGGGTCTTCATTTTGCAAGGCGACTGGCTCGCCCATGCTGGTGATGGATGGTATTTGCACTTCAGGTTGGTTTGTGGGTGCATTAGAAGGTTCTCCTTCACTAGCACCTCTTTGTCTAGCCATATGCCTTGTCTCGGGGGCCATTTTCTTGTATCCACACTATCTCTTCAAGCTGCACTGCTACCTCTTGACGGTCCCCAGTGGAGTCGCCAATTTATGTTCCGGCGCGGGTTCGTCCGCTGGTGCGGGTTAGAGTGTTCCCGCGTCGGGTTGGAAGGGTTCGGTGGGACCGAGGCGCCCTTGCCGCGCAAAGAGACAGCGTGATGAGACTAAAGAGTCACAAGTATCCAAGGGATGGCGATTTCCAATCCTAATTATTCATTTCCATAGACATATCATGCTTAAATGCATGAAAACTGCAACTGCAATGCTGCTTCAACTTCAGAAGGGAAAGATTGTCTTCCTCCTCTGGATTGCAATAACTCCTCCAAGGCGTCTCCTTCAATGGCGTCCTTAGTTGCAGCAGGGTGTATTTCAGCAATTCCTTCTTCAAGTCTCCTTCTTCAATTCAGCAAACATAGGTGTCCTCCTCCTAGCAGCAACATCAACCTTCAATGGCGACCTTAATTGCAGCAGGGTGGATTTCAGCAACTCCTTTAATCAGCAAGACAGCAACATGACATTTCCTTCCCCTTGCTTCTTCTCCAATGGCAGCAACAAGCAAGGATGGAGGAGTAGGGCGTCCTCCTCCTAGCAGCAACAAGCAAGGATGGAGGAGTAGGGCGTCCTCCTCCATAGCAGCAACAAGCAAGGATGGAGGAGTAGGGCGTCCTCCTCCTAGCAGCAACAAGCAAGGATGGAGGAGCTTCTTCTCCAATGGCAGCAACAAGCAAGGATGGAGGAGTAGGGCATCCTCCTCCTAGCAGCAACAAGCAAGGATGGAGGAGCTTCTTCAATGGCAGCAACAAGCAAGGATGGAGGAGTAGGGCGTCCTCCTCCTAGCAGCAACAAGCAAGGATGGAGGAGTAGGGCGTCCTCCTCCTAGCAGCAACAAGCAAGGATGGAGGAGTAGGGTGTCCTCCTCCTAGCAGCAACAAGCAAGGATGGAGGAGCTTCTTCAATGGCAGCAACGAGCAAGGATGGAGGAGTAGGGCATCCTCCTCCTAGCAGCAACAAGCAAGGATGGAGGAGTAGGGCGTCCTCCTCCTAGCAGCAACAAGCAAGGATGGAGGAGCTTCTTCTCCAATGGCAGCAACGAGCAAGGATGGAGGAGTAGGGCGTCCTCCTCCTAGCAGCAGCAGCCTGGGCGTGGAACACCGTTTCCAGCCCCTCCCCTCTTTCAACCTGCAATGGCGTCCTTCTTTATAGTAAGCGAACAGCAACTTCGTCTTCTCAATGCAATGACTTCGTCTTCTCAATGCAATGACTTCGTCTTCTCCAATGCAATGACTTCGTCTTCTCAATGCAATGACTTCGTCTTCTCAATGCAATGACTTCGTCTTCTCAATGCAATGACTTCGTCTTCTCCATGCAATGACTTCGTCTTCTTCAATCTCGTGGACCCCTTTCCCTCCTTCCGAATAAATCTCACGTATCTTATTTCTATTAAATTAGGCATAACCACGGGTTCAACCACGACTGGCTGGGTTAACCGTCATGATTGAGCCAAGGGGTGCTGTGAAAAATTTGGACGAACAACATCCTCACTGATTGTAGTGGTGCTGATGTGGCGAGTCCTGCTAGTGATGCTGACCTTCTTAAACATTCTTGATTCTATACTTCCTATGTCTGTTCTAACATTAGCATCATTCTTTTCTTTTGTCCTAATCCTTACTGTGGTCTATGCCTGTTCTAAGATTACCATCATGATTCTCTTCTATTCTGATCCCTACTTCTAACTCGGTAGAAAAACACTAGGTCACCCCTAAGGGCCTACTTGGTTGGTCAAGAAGGTACTCTAGGGTATCGCAAGGTTCTAATCTGAGTTATGTCTGGAAAAACTACATCGAGGGTAAGACCTACCTGCTAGCATCTACCCATGTCCCTCTAATCCTCATCTATGAAAAGTCACCTACATATACCCTCAAAAACTCTATCCTAAGTCCTACAACCAACCTAAAGTGTGCTGTGAGTCTCCTGCTAGGTCGAGTGTATAAACTAATGAGCTACATGGCTCACTGTCGCCAGTTTATATCCAACTCTCAAGTGTCCCTATATAAGGAACTGGACAGCTCACGGGGTCCTAGTTGACTCGGCCTTGAGTCAAGTATGTCACTCTGTTCTATAAGAGAACAAGGATAGCTGCTATAACTCTACTGCATACTATGTCTCTGGTGGCTATCTATACAACCACTAATTACTGATGAAAGGAGGTGAGAACACCTGTACATACACAGCGTGTCTCAAGGAGTATGAAAACATACTCTACATGGGACTGTATAGTTTGCATCTGGTCTGTGGCATGTGCTATGTGCTCTAGTCAATATACACTCATCTTAGTATTCAATTGATACATACATAGGGGTGAGTGGAGATCCTTAAGTGGAAGCTCTACTATGTCTAACATCTATAGGTTATAGGAAGGGGACTAAATCTCGTGAAAATCTGGTCCCACTGCTCAAGAACTCTCACTGGGTAATATCTCACCCTCACATGTGGTATCTAATGCCAGGTAAACGGGGAAATCCACTAGGTTAAGAAAACCCACTACATAGGTATGTCACTCTGATCAATGGTGAGGTCAAGGTGTCATGCAAGTGGCAGGGGAGATAAAATCCCTATGTAGCGTACTGGGTGGCAAAAATATCGGTAGGTCTATGGACTTGTCTCTAAGATCACCATAATTCACTATGCCACAGGTGATCAGGCTGTGGAATAGTCAATTAATGAAGAATCTCAAAAATGGCTCCTAAGTGGATCTAGTTCAATCAGCTAACAAAAGGCACGTAATTCTCGATACTATGTCTCATGTGCTCTTCAGTTGTGTGTGACCTATCGTCCCGTACCGATTTGTTGTACTAATCTTGACCCACATGACTACTACCGCTGTGGTAGACTCTCAAGCAGGGCTATCAACCAAGATGAGCATACACTGATATCACTGTCTGCTCAGCATGGTATGTGCTGTCCCTGTCTACATAGCTCTCCTACTGGGGCAAAATCCTCATCAGAAGATCAGTTTGCAAACATCTACCTGCACTGTAAGCCCTAATTAGTACCATGAAGGTACTTCTATACTCAGGGTAAGGCTCAACCCTATGGTTCAAGGTGAGAACCTAATTGTGCTGGCAAAACACAAGGGAATCACTATCCTTCTAAAGGACACTTCCTCACTAACCTTCTATCTATGCCCAATCCTCTAATACAAGTCTATCTCTTATCACTAGTAGCCCATCGCTAAATAGGTCAAACTGCGTGTGTGACCATCTACTAACCGTCTAATCTGTGTATGTTGGTTGTAGCCAATAGATGTACTATCATGCAACCTGAACAATCTAATCTTTGTGACCGTCCCATCTGGATGTTATATTGTCATGTTCCCTGACTCTGTCCATGCACATCCCTTTGAGACGGTCACTAACTGTGCCTAATGGGGTTATTGTGAAGACCGTGAGAAAAAAATTTTTTTTGATGCAGGTGCGGTCCGAGAAGGACCGAACGTGTTATATTCTTGACCCAGTTAATTCTACCCAGTTAATTATTTACGCATTTTATTATTTACCCGATTAAATGAAATACGGGTGTAGGGGTGTTTTCACATATCCTAGCCATCATTTTCATTTTTATAAATTTGGAAAGGGACATTATTTTTCACATACGGGTGGGTGTAAGGGTGTCTTCCTTACCTTAGCCGCCTAGTTTCTCCTCTTCCTTGCCGGTGTTTCTTCCTTGCTTGGGTATCCTTCCTATCTCCCTCTTCTTAATTTTCTTGCATGCATATTTTTAATTGATAGTAAGCTTGTTAATCATGTAACTAAAGTCTCAAATCAACAAGAAAGAAAAGAACAAAACTAAATTGGAAAACTGAAATCCCGTCCATGGCCGACGGGTGCAAATTGTTGGCGAGATGGGCGACTGTAAACAAGTTTGCAAGGCTTCCCCTCACACCCCCAATGACCCCTCTGGTTGCTGGGTCAAAGGGATGGCTCACCATGTCCCTGGTTTCCGGTGGGTGGCTGAATGGGCGGAGTTGCAAGGGTGATGGAAGTGGCGACATTCTGCTGCAATAGGTGCTGTATTGGATGTTCAAAGGGGTAGACACCGGTTGTGCTTCGTCGATAGCATCATGGGTTCCTTCACAGCAGTTCAGGCCGCCGGAACAGTCCATAACGGATGACCTTCTTGCCGGAACTCATGGTGGCAAAGTGCAGAAGTGTGGAGAGCGGCCATACTCCATGCAACGTCCAAAGGTGGCCAATCTTTCCTGTTTTAAAGCCAGCCTGAGGTTGTGGAACATCTGAATTTGGGCAAGGTGCAAGAAAGGAGGGGTCTTAAGGGTGGGAGAAGAGGAACATGCCTGGTTTGGTGTAGGACGACGTCTTGGATCGCTGCTGTAAATCACACACATGAGGCCTCCTCGCTTGCTGATTTTATCTTGTTTTTGATGCTTTGTTGGGAAGTTTAGATGGTAGTTCAATTGGGTGCCAAGATAAGGGTGGGAGGAGAAGGACGAACCTATTTTTGGAGAAGAGAAGAATGACGACGGTAAGTGTAAAGACCGTGGGAAAAAAATTTTAATATATTCGACTCGGGCAGGGAAGGATCGAACGTTAGAGAATTAATATTAATTATATTATATTCTTTACCCGGTTAAGTCTACCCGATTAAATATTTTATTCTTTACCCGGTTACCCTGTTAAAGGAATAAAATACGGGTGTTGGTGTGTTACCACAAACCCTAGCCATCATTTCATTTTATAAAGGACGTCCTTCACCCTAGCCTTCATTCGCATTCCCTTCTCCTCTTCCTTGCCGGCGTGTCTTCTTCCTTACTTAGATATTCTTCCTATCTCTCTCTTCTTAATTTTCTTGCATGCATATTTTAATTGGTGAATAAGCTTTATAATCATGAAGATTAAAGTTTAAAATCAATAAAAAGAAACTAAACAGAAATTAAAATTTAATTCGGCCGACGAGTCCCCTGTTTTGGCGAGATGGGGAAGCACAGGCAAGGTCGCCGGGAATCGGTGGCGAGGGTTGTTTCGACATCGAAAGATGATCCTACTCTCTTTGTCGATCAGTGTATAGTCGATCTCAAATGTGTGGATGTCGGCCTAGGGTGGTAAATGGCCAAAAACAGTAGCGGCAGCAAAAACATGGGCGATGGCGGTGGGGGAAGAAATCCGGCCGTCCTGGGGGGCGACAGGTTTCAATATCGCCGGGGAGGGTAGATAGGTGGTCGGGGTGTCGAGGCGACCACCCAATTGAGGCGGCGATGCTGACCGATGCTGGAATCGCCGACGCGAGCGCACCGCTAGGAAGGCGATGCGGGCGTCGGTGTGGCTAGAAGACGGCCGGAGTTGGCCGGGGCGACACCGCAAGGGCATGGCAGGGCTGGGCGACGGCGATTGACAGCGGCCGGAGGTGGTTGGCGGCAGCGGCGGCTAGAGGGCACCTGGAGTCGGGAACAAAGCATGCCAGGGAAGAAGAAGAATGAAAAAGTTACCTTGGGTGGCAATCTTGTAAATAATGGTTGATTCGACACAACACGAGTTAAATAATAATACCAAGTCTTAAGTAACACCTGACTCGATACCAACTCGAGTTAAAAATAATTCAAACTTGTAATATATATTTCAAAATAATTATTTGAATGGGTTATGGGTAAAGTTACTAAACTAACTAATTATTTTATGAAATCGCCACAAGTAATAAAAACACAGTAACGATAAATGGTCGATAATTAATCAGCGTAAGTCAAGCGAATAAATTAAATCGGAGGGTTATAAGTAATTAATAAAATAAAGATTTTACCTTTACCATATTAAATTTAATATTAAGAAAATAAAGTAATTATTTTAATAACTAGTCAGTAATGTAAAAAAATTGTTATTAAACTACAATCGGGTAGCAATCACACGCGTCAAACCTAAATAGCATAATGAAAATAAATAAAGTTTTAAACTTTATTGAGTCGAATAATTTAAAATAATATTATTAATAATATTTTTGAATAATACAAATTATTTTAAGTAATTTAATTGAACAACTTAATTAATTAAATTGCTGTAAATAACAGTAGCAATTAAAAATTATAACCGTCAACTGAATCATCAAGATCGGGGTTAAATAATTATCACCGCAAATGAAAATTATATACTTGTTATTAGTAATAATTATTTTATCAATTGTTAGGTATTAATTATGATTTAGATAATTAATTTAAAATGTGAAGTAGGATTTACATGATCATGTGATAGGAATAATTAATTATCTCACTAGATTTGTTGATAATTTAATATTTAATATTTTTGAAAATCATACATATATTAGATATTTAGTTGCATGCATCCCTATTCTGTAACGACCCAGCCCAAAGTGCAACGTAATGGGCTAAGTCATTTCTTTAAAATGGGTACCCCGAAAGTTAAAGATCTATAGTCCATTCCCACTTATAAACAGGATCTTCTCCCAGTAGGTATTAGATGTGGGACTAAGTTGAGGGATCTCACAATCCACCCACCTTAGGAAATTTCGTCCCCGAAATGCCTATTCTTGGCCCGTTGCTAGCCCCAGCACACGTCCTTTTGGCCCGTGACCGGCAGCCTAACCAACGTTTCTAGTCTTGGTCCGTTGCTATCCCCAGCCCGTGACCTTTTTTGGCCCGTGACCGGCAGCCTAGCCAACGTCCCTAGTCCATCCCACCATCTAACACGGAACCAGGTCGGCTCTGATACCACTTGTAACGACCCAGCCCAAAGTGCAACGTAATGGGCTAAGTCATTTCTTTAAAATGGGTACCCCGGAAGTTAAAGATCTCTAGTCCATTCCCACTTATAAACAGGATCGTCTCCCAGTAGGTATTAGATGTGAGACTAAGTTGAGGGATCTCACAATCCACCCACCTTAGGGAATTTTGTCCCCGAAATGCCTATACTTGGCCCATTGATAGCCCCAGCCCACGACCTTTCTGGCCCATGACCGGCAGCCTAGCCAACGTTTCTAATCCCTGTAATGACTCAGCCCAAAGTGCAACGTAATGGGCTAAGTCATTTCTTTAAAATGGGTACCCCGAAAGTTAAAGATCTATAGTCCATTCCCATTTATAAACAGGATCTTCTCCCAGTATGTATTAGATGTGGGACTAAGTTGAGGGATCTCACAATCCACCCACCTTAGGAAATTTCGTCCCAGAAATGCCTATTCTTGGCCCGTTGCTAGCCCCAGCACACGTCCTTTCTGGCCCGTGACCGGCAGCCTAGCCAACGTTTCTAGTCTTGGCCCGTTGATATCCCCAGCCCGTGACCTTTTTTGGCCCGTGACCGGCAGCCTAGCCAACGTCCCTAGTCCATCCCACCATCTAACACGGAACCAGGTCGGCTCTGATACACCTGTAAAGACCCAGCCCAAAGTGCAACGTAATGGGCTAAGTCATTTCTTTAAAATGGGTACCCCGGAAGTTAAAGATCTCTAGTCCATTCCCACTTATAAACAGGATCGTCTCCCAGTAAGTATTAGATGTGAGACTAAGTTGAGGGATCTCACATTTCTTTAAAATGGGTACCCCGAAAGTTAAAGATCTCTAGTCCATTCCCACTTATAAACAGGATCTTCTCCAAGTAGGTATTAGATGTGGGACTAAGTTGAGGGATCTCACAATCCACCCACCTTAGGGAATTTCGTCCCCGAAATGCCTATTCTTGGCCCGTTGCTAGCCCCAGCCCACGACCTTTTTGGCCCGTGACCGGCAGCCTAGCCAACGTTTCTAATCCAGCCACCATCTAACACGGAACCAGGTCGGCTCTGATACCATTTGTAACAACCCAGCCCAAAGTGCAACGTAATGGGCTAAGTCATTTCTTTAAAATGGGTACCCCGAAAGTTAAAGATCTCTAGTCCATTCCCACTTATAAACAGGATCTTCTCCCAGTAGGTATTAGATGTGGGACTAAGTTGAGGGATCTCACATACTCGAATAAAATTATACTAATGTATACTTTTATATTCTCGTTTAGATTAGGATCATTGATCATAGCTGCGAGTTCTAAATACCTAGGTCCATATAATCATTTGAAATGTTGTACTTTCCCTTGTTGGCAGATCAGGTTGGCCTGAGCCTACATTCGACTACCATGCGCTGTAATGCAATCGGGGTTAAGGAATTGACTCAGTCCGACATAGGGCCGCACCTTTAAAATTACTATGTGTGTTACTATGTGTGTGCTTATAATTAATTGAAATGTTGTATCGTCCATATAATTATTTTTAATGTTATATTTTCCGAAACTGATATAACAATATAAAATGTTGTATTTTCCCAAATTGGTAGCCCTTGTGGGCACTGATCTCATAATGAGCTGGGAGACGATTTTAACCTCAAGATGAATTAGGGACCATGACTAACTTCAAAATGATTTGGGAGACCATCTAATCTCACAATGAGCTGGGAGCCATTTCCTGATCTCAGAATGAGATGGGAGACAATTGTCTAATCTAGAATGAGCTGGGAGACGATTTTAACCTCAAGATGAATTGGGTTACCATAACTAATCACAAAATGAATTGGGAGACGATGTAATCTCAGAATGAGCTGTGAGCCATTTCCTAATCTCCAAATGTGCTGGGAGACAATTGTCTAATCTCAGAATGACCTGGGAGACGATTTTAACCTCAAGATGAATTGGGTGACCATGACTAATCGCAAAATGAATTGGGAGACCACCTAATCTCAGAATGAACTGGGAGCCATTTCCTAAACTCCGAATGAGCTGGGAGACAATTTCTAATCTCATAATGAAGTGGGGGACAATGACTAACCTCAAAATGAATTGGGCGACCACCTAATCACATAATGAGCTGGGAGTAATGTTCAAATCACAGAATGAACTAGGAGACCATGACTAATCTCAAGATGAATTGGGAGACCACCTAATCTCAGAATGAGCTGGGAGTCGATTTTAATCTTAGAATGAGCTGGGAGGCGATTTTTATCTTAGAATGAGCTTAGGAGACGATTTTTAATCTTAGAATGAACTTAGAGACCATGACTAATCTCATGATGAATTGGGAGATCACCTAATCTGAGGATGAGCTGGGAGATGTTTTTCTAATCTTAGAATGAGCTAGGAGTCGACTCTTCCCAATCTGAGAACGTCTTGAGAGACAAATTACTAATCTCAAAATGACCTGAGGGATAATTAATCATTTCTTGTGTAATAATAATAATAATAACGAGTGAAATGATAATGGGGATTTTATTGACTTGTTTCATTTAATTATGCTGCTTAGTGGTTTTATCATTAACGCGGAATTGCCTCCGCAGGTGAATAGCTTTGGGACTAAAGAATAGAAGTGTGGTTGGTGGTTCTTTTACTAACCCAGGTATGGTGAATCAATAATAAAGTTGGACTTTCTTATTATTCTCTTGTGTTATAAATATGGCTATGGAAAACGGTCCGAGACTGTGGGACAATTATTTTAAATTTTAGCGAACATGATTTATTGTTATGATTCATGTTATGTAACGACCTGCCATTTGTCACAACATTGTGGGCCTAGCTGGCCAGGTGTTACTCAAAATTAAGCAAATATGTCTGGCATTTTTTAACAAAACATATATAAAGATCCCACAGTCTTGTACTGTTTCCCAGTAGCCACACTTATTTCTCAAATAAATAAAAAAAGGAAGTCCTCATATTTATTTTGCTCCATGCTCTGGTTGTCAATCACCTAATCTCGTATATGTACACCAGCGGAGGCAATTCCGCGTTAGTGATTACAACACTAAGTAGTATAATAAATAAAACAAATCAAGTACATTCCACTATCTCCTTATGTTTATTTTAATACGCGGTGGAGCGATTCCGCTATACCCCAAAACAATGCGGAGGAGGTATCCGCTGTGATCCGCACACCCCGGCCGTAGCCCTTTTGTGGGGAGGCTACCACTACCGACTACCACTTCCCTGATGTTCTAAATCTAATCACTCCCTTTTTAGGTGAGCTCTTCAGGTAGACAAACTCCCCAACTTGGAATTCTATGTCCTTCCTTCGAG